>JAODAL010045251.1:0-32109 GCA_025379985.1 Phyllomedusa bahiana | reverse complement strand
CCTTTTGACTCTCCTGGGACTCATGGTGCAAGCAAATTAGCTCTATTATTACAGGGCCCTGACGGAGCTCTCAGCCAGCACGTCCTGCTGCCAGCATGCCAGGCCACGCCCCGTTTTTATTTTTTTTAATTTGCATCAGAAACACACTGGTTCTGTGTGTAACATCATGGGAAAGTCTAAAGATATCAGCAAAGATATCAGTAAGAGAATTGTGGACTCTTTAAAAGGTATTCACCCAATAGAGATGTCCATATTGCAGCCTCCGTTTGACTGTTCGATTCAGTCCGTCCGATTCCCCAGAGCCATGGGTATGTTGGGAACATCAGACACTGGGCGGAACATAACGCACACCTGTGAGACATTTCGTTGGAAACCTCGCCCCCTCTCTCAAGTGCAGCACAATGGTGCAGTAAGGACTAGAGCAGCAAGTAGAGGTGAGTACGTACTGAGAGGGGAGTCAGGGTTGGGGACCGTAGTGTGGACTGTGACAGTAGGAAGGTGCTGAAAAAGTAAAAAGTGTGGTTTCTAAGATGTTTGTGTGGTAAATTCTGCAGAGACAATTTGTGGATTGAAGAAGTATTCATGGCGCTCTGGGTCAAAAGGGGAAGAACAAGACTCATCAGATAAAACGTCACCTGTGAAGCACTTGATGAAACTGCACTGGAATAAATTATATGTCATATATAATATAACTTATATGTCTGTAGAGCTCCTGTGTAAAACTATTAGTCATTATGCTGTGTTCTGATGTGGTCATGGTATGGCAGCATTATTTGGTCTTTAGGTATTATTGATGGTCTTGGTATTGTGGGATTTTTTTTAGTAACAGTATGACTGTAATACATATGTTATATTTGTTTCATGTACAGATTTATTATTTGGTACCTATATTATTTAGAGGTATAACACATTGATAAGCATTTTTGAAGAGGCAAATTTGTCAGCGTTTTCATTTTACAGTGTACTACTGAGTAGCCCCCGGCGCCGCCGCTATCCGACGCTGCCGCCAATCGTTATGGTCCTAAGTCGTTACCGATCGCTAAGGTACCGGCTTAGGACCTTGGCGATCGGTGACTGCAGCGGCACCGGGACTAACTGTATGTGCGTCCACCGGCAATTTACACCCACATAAAGGGTATTTTCGAACATGTAAGAAATTGCGTAACAAATTTTGGGTTGATTTTTTTCCCAGGATTCATTGTTAAAATGAAACATTTTCAGCTAAAGTTGCAGATTTTTGGAAAAAAAATAATTTTTAGTTTATACAGCCTAACACTAAAAAAAGTTATGAAACACCTGTGGGGTCAATATACTCACTTCACCCCTGGATATATTCCTTAAGGGGTGTAGTTTCCAATATGGGGTCTTTTTAGGGGTGTTTATTAAGTTTTAGCACCTAAGGGTGCCCGCAAACCTGTAATTGCGCCTACAGAAAATTGTGATGAAGATGGGACCCATGTGGCTTGTGGTTGAGCCAAATAGCACACTAGGGCCACAAATGGGATATCTCTGAAAATGGCAGAATTGGGGGAATGGATATTGAGTTGCATTTCCCTGTTATCATCTACTGTGTTCCAGTGAATAATGGATAAAAATTAAAAATCTGCAAAAAAAGTGAAATTTTGAAATTTCACCTCCTCTTTGCTTTAATTTCTGTGAAACATCTAATGAGTTAATAAACTTCCCACACACCGGTTTGAATACCTTAAGAGGTGTAGTTTCTTAGATAAAGTCATTTATGGGGGTATCTAACATACAGGCCTCTCAAAGTCATGTCAGAACTGGACTGGTCAATAAAAAAAATGTATGTTGAACATTTTCTTGAAAATATGAAAAATTACCACTAAATTTCTAAGTCCCCTAATGTCATAAAAAAGATATTTAGAAGATGATACCAACCTACAGTAGTCATATGGTAGATAGTTATAAACTATTTTGTGTGAAATAACTGTTTTACACGAAGAAATTTATGAACTTTTTCAAAATGTTGATGATATTTTTCACAGATACCATACTGTATCCTTTGTTGGATTTTTTTTTAAATTCTGACATTTGATCTCACTTTATGGCTCCATATTTTAATTAAGTAAAAGTAAAGAGTGTTACGTCACATTCCAGTGACTTTTTTCACAAATAAACAAGGATTGAATGGACCACAATTTCTTACTAACTTAAAGCACAATGTGTTACGAGAAAACAATCTCTGAATCACATGGATACATAAAAGTGTCAAAAAGTTATTTTCACATAAAGTGACACGTCAAATTTGAAAAATGGGACTCTGTCAGGAAGGTCAAAAACGACCTCGGTGGTAAGGGATCAAAGGAATATCTAGAAAAGTTTTCAGTATATATTATGCTTTCCAACTTGGACTCACCCTGAACAATGTTTTTCCACATACATGAACAGTGTATACAGTGCAATAATCTTCAGCAAGTGACATCACTGGATGAAGGATCAGGAGTGCTAATAGTCTTCCTGTTCTGTTTCATAAATTAAAAAGTGGTTTCTTAAAGGGATTTTATCATGAAGAAAAAACACCTGCACTGGCCACTCTCTGCTAGCTCTGATATGGCCATGCATGAGAATGGGGAAGATGGCGCTTGCATCCTCTTCATTCACTTCTATGGGAGCTTCTGAAGATAGCTGAGCATGTGTGCATGCGGCTATAATCTGAAGCTCTCATAGAAGTGAATGGAGAAGATGACCGCAAGTGCCGCCCTCCTCATTCAGACACATGGTCGGCTCACAGTTGGCTGTGAGCAGTCAGCAGGCCCGGACTGCCCATAGGGCAAACCGGGCATTTGCCCGGCAGGCCGCAGGGCCGGCTCGGAGCACCCGCCGAGGGGACCGGTGTTTCCCCCCCGTACAGGGGCCGCAATGGTCGCATATGCGACCGGACCCCTGTGCCAGGGGGCTGATAGGCCCCCCTCGCTGCACCGCTGGGTCACCGACCCAGCCATGCAGCCATCACGGCTGCCGCCTACAACCGCGCGTGCAAGCGCGGCAGAGGCGAACAGCGGGGAATCTACTGATCCCGTCTGTTTAGGTCCCAGGAAGCCAGCGGCCGCTCCGGAGCAGGTGAAGAGGAAGGGACAGCGGGTGAGTATTATTTTTTTTATTTTTTCTAAACTACTTTAATAGCCCTGCCTGGCTACCTATACCCTGCCCTATATACTGCCCTGGCTACCTATACCCTGCCCTGGCTACCTTTACCCTGCCCTATATACTGCCCTGGCTACTTATACCCTGTCCTGGCTACCTATACCCTGCCCTATATACTGCCCTGGCTACTTATACCCTGCCCTATATACTGCCCTGGCTACCTATACCCTGCCCTGGCTACCTATATACTGCCCTGGCTACCTATACCCTGCCCTGACTATTTTATACCCGCCCTAAAATACTGCCCCTGGCTGCCTATATACTGCCCTGGCTGCCTATACCCCCCTGGCTACATATACCCTGCCCTGGCTACCTATATACTCGCCCTGGCTACCTAACCCTGCCCGGGGCTCCTATACCCTGCCCTGAGGCTGCCTATAAAACTGCCCCGGCTGCCTATATATCTGCCCTGGCTACCTTTTACCCTGCCCTGGCTACCTATGCCCTGCCCTATATTCTGCCGGTGCTGCCTATAGGCTGGCCTGTCTACCTATACCATGCCCTGGCTGCCTATATACTGACCTGGCTACATATAACCTGCACAGGCTGCATATATCCTGCCCGGGCAAACCTATACCCTGCCCTGGCTACCTATACCCTGCCCTAAAACCCTGCCCTGGCTACCTATACCCTGCCCTGGCTGCCTATACAACTGCCCTGGTTTGCCTATACACTTCCCTGGGTGCCTATATACTGCCCTGGCATACCTAAACCCTGCCCGGGCTGGCCTATAACAGCCCTGGCTACCTATAACCCTGCCCTGGCTAACCTATACCCTGCCCAAATAATATTGCCCTGGCTGCCTAAACCCTGCCCGGGCTGCCTATAACCATGCCCGGGCTCCCTATACCATGCCCTGCTGCCTATACCCCGCCCTGGCTCCCTTTATACCCGCCCTGCTGCCTATATATTTGCCCTGCTAACAAATACCCTTTGCCCTGGCTGCTTATATACTGCCCTGGATACCTATACCCTGCCCTATATACTGCCCTGGCTACCTATATACTGCCCTTGCCTGCATGTAGACCAGCCCTGGCTGCGTATAAGTGGGCCCTTTGCTGCCTAAAAAGTGTCCTGCCTGCCCATATACCGCCCCTGCTTACCTATATACTGGCCCTGGCTGCCTATAAGTGGCCCTTGCTGCCTATAAGTGGCCCTTGCTGCCTATAAGTGGTCCTGCCTGCCCATATACCGCCCCTGCTTACCTATATACTGGCCCTGGCTGCCTATAAGTGGCCCTGCCTGCCTATAATTGGCCCTGCCTCTAAGTGGCCCTGCCTGCCTGTATACTTTCCTTGTCTGCCTGTGTACTGTCCCTGTCTGCCTATGTACTGTCCCTGTCTGCCTGTGTACTGTCCCTGTCTGCCTGTGTACTGTCCCTGCCTGCCTGCATATTGTCCCTGCCTGCCTGCATACTGTCCCTGTCTACCTACATACTGGCCCTGCCTACCTACATACCGGCCCTGCCTACTTAATGGGGATCTACCTATTTACATGCCACTTGTCTGACATTTTTTAATTTCTAATTTTTTAAGGGTCTAACTTACACGTTTGGGGAATTGATAAGGGAAACCCCCTAAAAGAGAGAGGATTTTAAAAATGTATTTGTGGTAAATTCTACAGGGACGAGTAGTGACCGGGAGAAGAAGACATTGCATTCCGTACTGGACAGAGAATAAATGGAAGGGAACAACTCATCAGGGAAGATGTCATTGAGGTTTGGGCCAGAAGGAGAAGAAAAGGAGAAGAGAACAACTCGCATTAGAGATGACGTCTCCTGGGAGTCCCTGCTGTCAGGGGTCATTTTACTTCTATGTTGAATCATGCTGTATTCCCTGTGATGGTGACCTGACTACTGGGGATGTGATTGGTGGGGTTGTAGGTTATGTTGGTGCTTATGTAGTGTCAGTGTAGGCTTGTCCCGGTTTGTAAAGCAAGTGCACACCTGACTCTGTGACGAGGGGTTTCTCTGCACCACTGTTTCTTTCTTGCTTGAGTTTAGGGGGCTTTCACACAGAGCGGTTTTGGTGCATTTTTTGATGCGTTTTTTGTGCAGAAATGTACAGCATTAACTGCTCTGCCTTTCTGCACAAAAACGCACCAAAAACACATAAAAAATGCACCAAAAAATGCTTTCCCTGTGAAAGCACTTTATAGTGTAGCTTATTTTAGAAGGTACGAGAACAAGGGACATTTTGTAAGCGGATATTGTATGTGGGCTGCTGGGGGCTTAGTGCCAGGGCTGATTTTTATTCCCAGTCCGGCCCTGGCAGTCAGTGAGGGGGTTTTTACTTCATGGTAAAAACCCTTTAAGGATAATTGGTATTATGATTCTCCCCAATCACATGCCTTACTAGTGATAGAGAGAACAGGCTCCATTTGTTTGTTCAGCACAATTTTAGCGTAGTTCTTGAAACGAGTTTTAACAGTTGTTGTTATTAAACATTTTTATAACTTTTCTGCTTTGAAAGAAATCTCTGGTGGAATATTCACTGTTTTGAATGGACTGATGCTACAAGAAACAAAAAAAAAAAAACAGTATAAGAGCAAGATAATGTTAGATATGTGTTTGTGTGGCTTCTGGTAAAGTGTTCTTCCTATATAGAAGACTGTACAAAACATGTGTATAATAGCTAAATAGAATATATCACCAATTTGTTTTTAATTTACTAAAGTCAGACAATGACATATATTCATTTCCTCTTAGCTGTTTTTCCTTAATGATTAGAGTTTTAATTCTGTTTCTTTTTTTGTTTTTAACACTATATACAGTGGTACCTCTGTATGAGCCCACTTTGGTAAAAGTCAATCTTGGTATAAGTCCTGTTTTGTTTGGTATACAACATTTGCTTGAAATAAAACTCGAGGTGGCCTGTACCTATATGGCAATGGATGCTTAAAGGGGTTTTCTCACTACAAAGATCATACCTGTAATGATGGAGACAGTAAAAATAAGCACTTTTGCAATTGTTTTGCATGACCTAAATCATTTAGTATAGCAGATATATGCTAATCTGTGTGCGTCTAGAGCTAAATCTGAAGCCAGAGGTCGGGCCCCGCCCCCTTTGCTGTGATTGGCTGCATTAAATTTCATTCAGCCCTGTTGAGACATTCCCCCTAGATGGGACACGCCCCCTGTGCTGTGATTGGCTGCCGGTACTCTGTGTTTACTCCCCTCTGAGCTGTGGAAAATGAAAGTGAAATGAGCTGCCTGTGATGGCTATGTCTGTATAATTAAGGCTGTCTCAGCTGCTCTCTATGCTTTTCTCCCAGCTCTATGTGAAGGATCTGGGGAACTACTGAGTCTCCAACTGCTAGATTCACTCTCCCTCCACCCATATAGCACAGTCTTACTCTGCTCCCCCCTCTACCTCCTGCCTGATAACAGAGGGGGGAGCAGAGTGCATTTCTCACATTTGTTTCATCACTGATAAACAGTTTACACCAATACAGGTGTTCTGATTACAAGCATCCTGGGAGGGAGGTGAGAGCTCTGCAGACATGAGAACTGACCACTGCAGGAGGTCTGCAGAGCTGTGACATCCTCTGCCTTCCACTGCTCACACAGAATGATGATGTCACCAGTCTTCAGTTAGGGAAGACATGCCTACTGGGAGGAAAGACTGGCTACTGGGAGGAGAAACTCGCCCCTGGATTTGAAGCTGTAAGAGACAGAAACAGCTTGAGATAAGAAAACCTCTTTAACAGGGGAGTTCAACACAATTTTCAGCAGTTATCTGAAGCTAGGACAAAGGATTTAGCAGCAGATTTAGCTTTCAGAGGTGAGTGCTGCTATGGCCGCACACAGACACTCCACACGGCTTCTATTATCAAGCACTATCGGTCCTCTCATAAGTGCCGTACCTCTATAGCCACTGTCTCCCCCACATCTTAACACCCGATCCTCTCATCTCCTGCTCTGGCTTACTTGGGGAATAGACTGCATGGTAACCTGCTAGTTTGACAGTTTGCATGAGGTGATTTGGGACTCTGACATACCTCTCGTCATCTTCAACCCCTGTAGAGTTGCATTGATCTAGCTCTGCTAAAACAAAATCACCTTGCGGCCAGCTATAGCTCATACTCCCTGCTATTACAGCTTCATCCAGGCTACCTTTGGAGAACCTGAGTAGTATTGTGGATGATATGCAATAATCCTACTGTTATTATAAGAACAGATTATTTTCCCTTTATATCCTATGGGAAAAGTTTGTTTGGTATAAACCCAAGGATTTGTAACAGATTAATGATTTATACCAAGTTACCACTGCACTAGTAGAGATATGATTTACTGCAACAACATAGACATAGGAGCCTGTGAACAGGAGCTGATTCAGTGACTTCTATGGGAGAGTTTTCTAGGCATGCTCTGTCCCCTTGCTGCCGTCACTGTGCAGAAAAAGAGGGAAGGGTGTGACCTATTATTAATGGTCTGGTATTGGTGTAGTTTTTCATTGTCCTGTCTGTAATGATAATCAGGAGACTACAGAAAAGTGATCTTTACAGAACAGGAAGTGAGAGTCTATTTTTAGATTACGTGGTTAGAGGGAAAACTGCAGGATTTTATTTAAATTAAACAAAATATATGTTCAACATAAAAACACAAATTGACCAATAGATCATTCCCTTTAACTTATGGTCTATTATAAATAAGAGGCAATTAGAACAGTAGAAACACAAGAGGGATATGTGAGTAGTATGTTAATGTGATTTAGTAACTGATAAAGGTTGTCATTCACTGTCACTGGCCTCTGAACTCAATATTGGTGTTCAGATATACCCTAGCAAGTTCATGTGAGAAAATGACAAAACCGCTCACCTGATGCGGAACTTTTCATGGAGGAGCCTTGGTCCAGGGGGAAGGAGCCACTTCCAGTAACAACATAGTGCTATGAGTAAGGAGACTAGTTATCTGAAACGCGTCAGCGTTGTTTTACCATATATTTTTTGAACCTATTCCTTTGGAATGTACAGTATTTATCACTATGATTATGATGAGTTTAAGAAGTTGGCAATAAATTTGGACTTTTATTTTGAACACTTTGTAAATGTGCAGCTGGTCTTTCCATTTGACTTCAGGTATACCCTGAGTTGCGTGTGTAATACATCTTTTACTGGAATTGTATTTATCCTGTCTTTTTCATGTGTTGTAAGCGTTCTAGAATCCTCTACCATCATTTACTGCAAGCAAATCTAACTGTGTATTGTAGACAAATAGCTGAGGTCTTAAGGAGTTAATTTTTACTACCAAAAAGGAAAAAGTATTTTCCTTTATTTCTCTTTGTTAACCAGTCAGGTCATTTTAACATAGCTTGTCTTTCTTCTTCTGAAATGAGGTTGCTTCAATGAATGCACATGCAGCAGATTGGCTGCTGATTGCTGTATAGTATCCAAACTGCAAATCTGCAGCAAACACTACTACAATAATAATAATATGAATTGGGTTTTATAAAATCCATGCATATGGACATAAGGATATACAAGAAATGTCTAGGACCTGCAGCTACCTTGAGAAACGTATCTTCTTTGTGCAGAATGGAGAGATGACCAAACATGTACAGCACTCACTGTCCATTTCAATGTGAGTTCTGAGTTCACCCGAACACAATTAACTCCATAGAACAGAATGACACATATGTGGCCACTTCTCTATTCTACATGCAAAAGTTTGGGGGCCCCTTTCTCAAGATATGTATAGGTCCCAGTGTTAGGACCGGCAGTTGAATATTGTTGTTGATATTCCTGGTATAGTTTTTTAACTACTGTAATAATTTTATCTTTTACTAGAAGTATTACTATCCACATATGGATAATATTTACAGACTTATGCTTCTTTGATGTTCCAGGCTATGGCACAAAACCCCCACCAGCCCATATAAAATATCTGCTTTCATATTTTGCATTGGTCGCTCATCTCACCACTTTCTAAAATAAACAACACCATCAACATAAGCAAGAAATTGAAAGTAGTGCGTAGAAACCCTTAATTACAGGCTCAGGGACAAAACTAATATTCTCTCCAGCCAAATAGCTCTCCACTTTGGTTTTTAACTGTAAACGCATCCCGAGGACGCGCATACAGTTGAAAATACACAGTGGGCTTGTGGCCCACTGTCCACCTGGTGGTTCAGTCTGAGCTAGCCTGGAACCTTGCAACCCATAGGGGATCTGCCTGCTAGGGCAGATTACAAGTCCGGGCTTGGGGAGTACCACAACTGAACCCCCAGTCTGCAAACATTGGAAAGAATCCTTTTAGACACTATACTCAGCTGCTGATATAGGACTGGGGCACTCTTCCTGTGGCTAGGCTGTACTAAATCCTCTGTAAGAGCTGGACACAGCAGCAATGATGGTTTATGACTGACACCACTTAAAGAGGTTGCCTGGTTTGGATAATTCAAACTTGTTTTAAGGGTCCTTTCACAATAAACTGATCAACACTTGGACCCCCAGTAATCAATGGTAAACTGCCAGTACTTGTTTAATTGTCCTGAAGTGATATCACATGGGAAATTAAGTATTACATAGAGCCTACTCAAAGTAATGGGTTGTCTGTATAGTGCAGGACACGATAGGTCTTCCAGAATGAGAGAAACTCTTTGTTTCTACTTTGAACTCTGGCCAAGACACGTGGAACCCATACAGGTGACTTCCCTCTATTAACACAAAATTCCAAATAGGGTATATGAAAATGGGTTTTCTTAACCAGACAACCTCTTCCTCATTTCAATCAACTTTTGTGCCTGATTGCCTGGCAGCAGCAAAGCCTCCCACCTGATCCTCACCTCTTGTCTTCTGAGTAATTCATTTGGTTGATATTTACACCTTATTTCTTGCTAACTGCAATTGTTTGTGAGCGTACTTATGCCAGCCACAAAGCCTTGTCCAATAATGTATTAATTAAGATAGAAATATAACACATTGGTTGCATTGAACACTTTGGGGCAGATTTATAAAGGCAGTTGCGCCAGAATTCTGGCTAGATTTGCGCCAGAAACAAGCTTTTCGCCACATTTACTATGTGTTTTAGACACTTTCAGGCGCTTCTGCGCCTCGTCCGACAAAAGGGGTGTGGTTTGGTGGTGAAAGGGGGCGTGGCTTAAATGTGACCAAAAAAGTAAGCCATCTTAATTGTGGTACAAACTTAGACTAGACAGTTCTAACCTGCGCCACATTTATCAAAGCTATGATAAATGTGGCGCATTATAAAACTGTCTAGTCTAACTTTACATTGTCTAAAAGTAAGACACTTTTGATAAATCTGCCCCATTGTGTTTTTGTTGGACTAACATTGTAGAATTATATGACTTCCAGTAACTCAATTTCTAATGTTTATCATCAGTGAATTAGTCTCAAGAGGACTGTACCTTAAGCAACATGATATCCATAGTAATCTGTACAATGCACACCAGGGCCATTTTAACAGCATTATGGCCCCTTGGCTGAGCTGTACACTGGGCCCCCAAACCAACCAACAACCGCTTATAGGAATAAATATAAACATTAACTTATAACCTACAACACCGCCATGTAGAGACCACATAGGGGTCAGACACCAGCTCAGGTCACCACCACAAGAGTGAATACAGCAATGATCCAACACAGAAGCAAAATAAACCCTGAAATCTTCTCTGAGTCATTCTTTTTCTCTTTTCTTCTCCATCCGGTCCAGAACGCAACAATGACTTCTCCCGGCCACAACTTGTCCCTGGAGAAGGCTTTCGCAGGTATCTGAGCTGCTTCTCTGGTTTAGATTTTCAAATCAAGGGGTGTCTCTCCTCCCAGTAGGCGTGTATTTCCTCACTGAAGAGTGGTGACATCCTTGTTCCTGCTCCCTCCCGAGTCATCATCATCATTCTCTGTGAGCAGTGGGAGAGTGAGGATGTCACAGCTCTGCAGGCCTCCTGCAATGGTCAGGTCTCATGCTGCAGAGCTGTCACTTCCCTCCCAGGCTCCAATCCTTGTAACCAGAACACCTGTATTGGTGTAAATAGTTATAAATACAGATTTATATTTAGATTTATAGCTTCGCTATGGCATTTCTGGGTGCATTACAGTCGGAACAGGTATACCAGTTTCAAATTGGTTTACCTGAGTCCGAACTGTCGCCCGAGCGCTGGAATGCAACTGATTTATAACCCGCTGTATAGCGGGTTCATAAATCAGGCGCATTCTAGGCAATTAATATGTGCATGAAATTTGCCGTCCCCACGTCAAATTTCATGCATGTCGCCCTGTATGTAGATTAGTCCCCTGTAGGAAAATGTGGCCCCTGTAAGTAAATATGCCCCCTGTAGATAGATATGGCTGCTTTAGGTAAATATGTCCTCTGTAGGTAGATATAGCTCCTGTAGGTAAATATGCCCCCTATAGGTAATCATGGCCCCTAGAGGTAAATTGCCTTGTGTTGGTAAAAATGCCCCCCTGTAGGTAAATATGGACCATTTGACTGATTGGAAAAAAATAAAAAAAAACTCACCTATACATGTTCTGGGAGATAGTTTCCGGTGTGACATTATCACGCCGCTAAGCCGGGATGTTGCTCCTGGCATCTCTTAGACCTCTTTTGGCCTGGAAGATATAGCAGAGCAGGAGTTGTGATAGCTGTATAACGCCTCCTGCACCAATTACTGAAGAAATGCAATGGGTCCGGGCCTAAACACCAACGTGCCGCACAGATTAACCGCAAGGGCCAAGTTCCTGTGTTCACTGGGCAGGATAGACGCCTTCCCGGGCAGGCCACCTGTGCTCATTGGGCTCTTAGGCAGCCGACTACCCTGGCCAATGAAAAAGAAAGCCCTGCTGCACACTTGATGCATTTTAAACCTACAAATAGCCAATCAGTCATTTTCGAATAAAATGATGAATACTAACCCCAAACAGAAAGAAGTATTATGTAGATACTGTATGTACAGATTTAAAATAAAATGTAGGGTACAAATATAATATTAGACATCATATAAACAGAGTCAGTTGCATTTTTGTAGAAAGAAAGTCACATAAAACTGTATAAAAGAGGATGATTCCTTTAACTCTACTTAAACTGACCACAGATCATATTGCGTGACTAGAAGAGAATGTCAGAGTTTAGATCAGGACAGAGTGGGCATTAACTGTGGGATATAAAGCGGAGGAAGAGATTATACATTTACACAGATAATGATGTAGGTTTTATAATAAACCACGACCAAAGGCATTAGCACAATAAATGAAAACAATATATTTACTACTGTGACTAAGATATTTTATTATATCGGAGAGGAACAGTGAGCCTCAGGCTCTTTATAATGTAATTTTTGTGAATGTATAATAAATTTATGCTCATATGTGATAGAAACGCATTAACAATGTTTTATTTTTAGCCTCATCTTAATTAATGTGATATTCTTTCCAGACAAAAAGCTAAACAGGAAATGCGATAACTGAAACCTTAATGTTCATTATTTTCCTAATGATGATGACATCTATGATTGCTTTCAATGTGATTATCATTGATTATCTTTACATAATACATCTCCAAAAAAGCACCTATGGTGACCCTAACTTCATTCCTGTAATTATATTTTTCTATCAGGTTACATAAACAGGTATAAATGAAGAGCAGTGCTTCTTTAAAGGGGTTGTATCATTTCATTAAATAGTCTTCAGAATAAGGGGACAGTGAAAACAAGCAACTTTGCAATTGGATGTCATTTGCAAAGCTGTCTTGTTTTCACAGTATTCCTTATCTTCGTTTTCTGTAAACACTGTTCCCCAGTGCCGGTCGGATCCCACCTACTTTCATTTCATTGGCTGACGGCTCTACTAACAGCCAGCAGAAGCACAATAACACTGCTGCTGCTACTACAATCAGAAAACAGCAGAATTTTGCTTGGTACCTAATGCTCCTGCCTGTAAACATAAAAAGGAGACAAATCTGTGCTGCTTCGGATGAGTTCATAGAAGACTGGATTCAACTGTAACAAACCTCCAGCGGTGAGAGGAGAAGAGATCAGTGCTCTGAGTTAATAGCAGACTGTCTAGACTGAATGCAGGGCTTTGGTATGTAAACAAGAAGCTCTTACAATATAAGACTGCATAGGGAGAGGAACGACACAGTGACATGTGGACTATCCCCTCCCACTGATCTCAAACTAACACACTGACTCGGGAGCAAGCATAAACAGTGAAGGGGGGCGATGATGTCACCCCCATTCAGTTAGGAAACACCCAGCAGGGAGGGGAAGAAACACCCCTGGATTTTAGGAATTGAGAAACTGAAATTACAAGGAAACACACAAACTGATGAAGCGATAAATCCTCTTTAAGGATTTATTAGATGCCATCCTAGACATGGAATAGATTCTTGTATGAATTGCAGAATGCCACCATATATTCTAAAAGCTTATTGAAGGCTTTATATTCAAAAGAGAAAACACAGAGAACTAACCACCAAACTAGCATGTCTCTTTTTGGAATAATCACCTGACTTGCTCCACAATTTTGGTCAGGAGGTCACTCTGACAATTGGTAATATAGTAGCTAAGTTTATAAAAAGGAGAGAAAAGGTCCAGCTTCAAAAATACAAAACTTTTATTATGCCAAGATTAAAAGCCGACATGGAGCAAAAACAGGACAAAAATAGCCTGAAACGCGTAAGGTGGGATTTCTTGTTTTTGTCCTGTTTTTGCTCCATGTTCGGCTTTTAATCTTGGCATAATAAAAGTTTTGTATTTTTGGAAGCTGGACCTTTTCTCTCCTTTTTATATGCATATATACGTGGGTGGTTCACCATGGGTCCATGAACTTTCTTCTATTGACGAGTGGGTGAGCTGGACTCTTTGTTTGCTTTTTGAGTAGCTAAGTTTGGAAGAAGATACAGGTCTATTGGGCCTAACCTATGATTTTACTATGTTAATCCAGAGAAAGGCAAAGACTCCAATGAAGCGGATGTGAATCATCCCATACAAGAGGAAAAACTCCTTCCCGACTCTAAATCTGGCAATCACAATAAATACCTGGATCGATCTCCAGAATCTAATAACCATAACCTGTAATGTTATATATTTCAGGAAAGGCATCTAAGCCCTACTTGAACTTTTTTATTGAATCCACCATCACCATCACAACCTCTTGTAGCGAGTTCCATAGTTGTATTGCTCTTACAGTAAAGAATTTCCATCTGTGATGATGGTAAAACCTTCATTCCTCTAGACAGAAAGGATACCCCTTTGCCACTATTACAAGGTCTAGGTGTAAAGAGTCATGCATGTAATTAAATCAACTATAAACTATCTTTTATCCAAGCTGAGTAACTCCAGGTTTGATATTCTGTTCTGATAGTCTAATATACCCATACCCTAATCAACTTGGTTGCCCTCCTCTGCACCTGCTTTAGCTTAGCTATGTTCTTCTTATACACTGGAACCCACATATGCATACAATATTTCATATGTGATTTGTATAGAGGAAAAGCTCTATGGAATGGTAACAACCATCTGACAGTTTCAGTGATATCTTTCTAGCAGGAATAACAGAATAAGAACACAATACAAAGTTATTAGATAAAATGCTCCATAATTGTTATTTCACATGGAACACATTTTCTAAAACAGACATATCAAGAAAAGCCACAGATCCTCTTTAATGGGTGATACCGGGGGCCTTCAGCGTTTGATTTCTCTATCCCAAAAATTCATGTACAGGAGGGATTCACCATTAAAAATTCGGTGATGACAATGTCGTTTTAGTTGAGTGCTTCTTACAGCTTTCTAATCTGTTATTCATTGCTGTTATTGCACCTTGCAGATGTTATTACACAGAGTGATATATTGCAATATATGTAAGTTTATGGAGAGAATGTTCTTATGTCAAGGGGTTTTAAAAAAACAAAAAAATACAAAAGGGGGCAACGGTACTGCTTAAAGTGCCCAAACAATCCAACCATCCTATCAGGGCCCCCCATACGCCGTACGGGGGGGTCTGATTTTCCCGGGCCCCCGGTGAAAAGGGGGGGCCCGCGGAAAAAGGGTTTGTTTCTAATTGGTCAGCCTTTTTACACTCCCCCCGGGCGATGCTGACCGTCCGAGGGGCCCGTGCGGTCAGCGTGTGAGGCGAGGGGCCGCACTGCGGGTCACACAGTGACTGCTCTTACGTTACTACAGCTGCGGTTGTCACTTTCTTTCAAATTTTCCAGCAGCTCCTGTGATCGGGTCACCCCTCCTCTCCTGCCTGTGGGGGGGCTTCAGTGATCCTGTCACAGAGACAGGGAGGGGGGACTCCGATCACGGGGAGTAGAGAACTGGAACGAGGTGGGGGAAACAAATTTCCCGGGAGTCAGAGGGCCCACCCCCCCCACTCACACGCTGGGATAATGGGGGCCCCCCTAAAGCCCCCTCTTGCCCCGTAAAACCCTCCCCTAGGGGTGGGGGGGGGTGGTGTGAGGCTGTGGGGGGGGGGGGGGGGCTGTGTGTAAGGCTGTGGGAGGCTGTGTGTGGGGCTTTGGGGGCCCCTGTGTGTGAGGCGGGGGGGGGCTGTGTGTGAGGCTGTGGGGGCCTGTGTGTGAGGCTGTGGGGGCTTTGTGTGAGGCTGTGGGGGGGGGGCCCCTGTGTGTGAAGTGGGGGGGGATGTGTGTGAGGCTGTGGGGGCCGGTGTGTGTGGGGGGGGCTGTATGTGGGCTGGGGGGGGGCTGTGTGTGAGGTGGGGGCTGTGTGTGAGTGGGGGCTTTTCTGTTGTGGGGGGGGGGGGGGGTTGGGGTTTGGGGGTGGTGGGCTGGGGGCTGATTGTGAGACTGGGTGGGCCTGTGTGTGAGGCTGTGGGGGGGCTGTGTGTGAGGATGAGGGGGGCCTGGGTGAAGCTGGGGGGTTGTGTGTGGGCGGGGGGGGATTGTGGGTGAGGCTGGGGGGGCTGTGTTGAGGTGTGGGGGGGGTTGGGGTGTGGAGCTGTGTGGGGTTGTGTGAGGCTGTGTGGGGCTGTGTGTGGGGGCGGGGGGGGGCCCCTGTGTGTGAGGCTGGGGGGGGGCGTGTGTGGGGCTGTGGGGGGGCCTGTTTTGTGAGGTGTGGGGGGTTGTGTGGAGGGGGGGGGCTGTGTGTGTGGCTGTGGGGGCCGTGTGTGAGGCGGTAGGGGGGCTGTGGGAGGTGTGGGGGGGCCTGTGTGTGAGGCTGTGGGGGGCCTGTGTGTGAGTCCGGGGGGTGGGGGCCCGGGTGTGTTGGGCTGTGGGGGGGCTGTGTTGGGCTGTGGGGGGGGCCGGCGTAGGCTTGTGGGGGGCCTTTTGTGTAAGGCCGGGGTTTGGCTAGTGTGGGCGGGGGGGGGGCCTGTGTGTGAGGCGGGGGGGGGATGTGTGTAAGGATGGGGGGCTGTATGTGAGGCTGTGGGAGGCCTGTGTGTGAGGCTGTAGGCGGGGCTGTGTGTGAGGCGGTGGGGGGGCTGTATGTGAGGCTGTGGGGGGCCTGTGTGTGAGGCTGGGGGGGGGCCTGTGTGTGAGGCTGGGGGGCCTGTGCGTGAGGCTGTGGGGGGCTGTGTGTGTGAAGCTGTGTGGGGAATGTGTGTGAAGGTCGTGGGGGGGCTGTGTGTGAGGCCTGGGGGTGCGCTGTGTGACTTGTGTAGAGGCTTGGGGGGCGAGCCCCCTCCGTCGTTTGAGATGGAGGGCGGGACGATGGGGGTGGCAGAATGTGGGGTTGACGTGGTGGGGGCCCAGATGCTTTAACTGTATGGGACCCTGAAATTTCTGATGGCGGCCCTGCTCCTAGTTACACATAAAGAACCCCAAAGAGGGTTATGCACCCTGTTATAATAGCATATACTGTAGCTATATAGCTTATATACAAATGTATAAGTAATGGCAAATACCTGACCTCAAATAGAGTAAACAATAGCAGATACAAGTAGCAGTAATCATATCACTAGAGGGTAAGGCTTGCAAACACACAGCCCAACGCGCATTTGGCCTTGCGCTTCGTCCCAGACCAATACCAATATGTATTATAAACCATTATTTTCCTTCTTACTAGTGAAGCAAAAGGATGATCACTGGCCAAATATCCATATAAATGTACATGTTGAGTAAGTCCCATAATCAGATTATCTTTATTATTTAAACTGTTATTAATTCAATAGTTACATAGTTAGTACGGTTGAAAAAAGACACATGTCCATCAAGTTCAACCAAGGGTGGGTAAAATGTGGATGAAGGGAGGGAGACAAGGATTACAAGCCGAGCCTCCCCACTGATGAATGCCCTGAAACCCATAAGGCAAGAACCAATCTGCTCCAGGGAAAACCCCATCTCTGACCCCAGAGCCGCCACCAGCCAGGAAGCAGAATTTTACATAGCTACATACGCATTAATATTCTTTAGTTCAGGTAGGTATCTAAAGCATTTCTTGAACACTCTCTACAGTTCCTGCTGTTGACCTACTCCTAGGCAGGTATTCAACAGATTCATCAGTTCTTACAGTGAAGAACGCTCTTCTACTTGGGTGATTGATTCCTTTTTTTCATAGTGAAAGGTATGTCCACCTTGTCTTATTGTGGGGGCTTTACAATGAAATAATTTTTTCCACCTTACTTTTTTGTTGGGACCTTTTATATATTTATATACAGAATTAACATGTTCCCCGAGCGTTTATTCTCAAGACTAAGTAAGTTCAATTATTATAAACCTCTTCTCTATTAATCAGGATGTCCATTCCCTTATAAGTTTGGTTGTTCGTCTTTGCACTCTCTCTAGCTCCATTAACATTTTCTATACACTGTAGCCAGAAAACTGAACAGCATCATTCCTGAAGTGAGGTCGCACCTCAATGTCTTATTCAGCGGTAAAATTACATCCTTGTCTTGCGAGTCCATGCTTGTTTTAATACACCCTAATATCTTGCTTGCCTTAAACGGGGTTTTGCCATGAAGTAAAATTGCACGTGGAAGCTTGCAAATGAAATAGGCAAACATTTTCACCATTCATTTTTATTAAAAATTTCTGCTCACCGTTTTTGTTTTAGCCTGCTCTCCTTTAGTGATCATTGGTTTACAGCTCTTCCTCCAGGGATGCGACCGGGTTGTAGAGCTTCTCATTTCCTGTCGCTACATGTCAGACATCACGTCTCGTATACAGGCAGATATGAGTGTTCAAACACAGTTGCTGTTCATTCTACACCTGACTGTCGTACTCCTTAGTAATTAGTCAAACAGTGCAAATAAATAAAAAAGAAATGAGGTATGGTTCCTGCAGGGATTTGAACCTAGGACCCTTGTGCTGTGAAGCAAAAACATTATCTCTCAGCTACTCACAGTGCTTTATATAAACCAGATCCTCTTTGACTATAGAGAGAAAGGCCTGGTGACGTCATCCTGCTGAGTAACATGATATGCAATTCAAACAAATCACACCGCCCCCTTCTGAGCACACAGAGCTGAAGGAGCTGGATACAGGAGGTATGAAATGAGATGTGGCAAAACACTTTAAAGGCAGCTGATTGCATTGCATGCGTGTTCTGAATCTATGATTACAAGAATGCCCAGACCTTTCTCATACAAGCGATTCTCCAAATTTTTCTCCCCCTAGGCACATATGATGCCTGTAGATTACTCTTGCCCAGATGCCAGAACCTTTCATTTTATCCAGACATTGAACCTACTAGTTTGCCCAGTGGTTGCCCAAGCACTCAGTGTGTCCAGGTCTGCTTGCAATTTATGAGAACATCTTCCATAGATTGCACTACCTGCATAGTTTGAGTGTCATCTGCAAAATAGAAAAACGTTGCTATTGATCCCCTCCACTATTTTTCATAATACATACATTAAATAAGAGAGAGACCTATACTGAGCCCGGTGGCACACCACTCACAAACCGGGGACCACTCAGAGTAGGAGTCATTTACACCACGCTCTGAGTAGGATCCAACAGTAAAAAAAAACCAGTTTTTAATCCAACGATGAACATTTTATTTTTCTAACCCATGGATTCACTAATTTTACCTATACAAACGCTTATGCTGGGTTACAGTGTCAAACACATTGGCAAACTCTAAAACCACAATATCCACAGCCTCCCCACTATCCAGACTTCTACTCTCTCTTCATAAAACAGTCAGGTTGTTGACAACATGTAATCCTTTAGAAACGAAACCATACGCGACAATCAGTTTTAGATATTTACGTTCAGCAACATATTCCTGCATATAGTCACTTATGAGCCCCTCAAATATAACTATAACTATTAATAGTACTACTTTTCATTGCATTAAAGAGCATTTATTGGACAAATGTGTCCCTTTTTGCTGCACTTTACTACTGATTAAAGCTAACATGGCCAACATCTAGTGTATTTCAAAAGTATTCATACCCATTGAATGGTTTCTCGTTTTAAAATTATACAGCCACAAACTTAAATGTATTTTATTAATATTTTAGGTGACAGAGCAACAATAAGTAGCAAGTATTTGCAAAGTGTAAAGAAAATGATACATGCTTTTCCAAATTTTTTCAGATTAAAACAATTGAAAGTGTGGCACGTATATGTCTTCAGCCCCCTGTACTCTGATACCCCTAAATAAAGTCCAGTGTCACTAATTGTCTTTAGAATTCACCTAATTAATAAATAGAGTACTTCTGTATGTAATTTATTGATATGACATTTTCTGAGGGCCTCAGAGGTTTGTTAGAGAACATTACTGAAAAAATAACATCATGAAAACCAAGAAACCACTCTAAACATACAGCCAAAGCTACAATGGAAGGGTTTAAATTAAAAGATATTCATATTAAAATGGTCCAGTCAAAGTTGAGACCTAAATCCCATTGAAAATTTGTGGTATGACTTGAAAATTGCTGTTTGCAAATGTTGATCAACCATTCTAAACAGTTGTTTTGCAAAAAAAGAAAATTGGCAAAAATTCTGGCTTTTAGATGTAGAGACATCCCCCAACAGGCTGCAGCTGTCACTACAGCTAAATGTGGTCCTACAAAGTATTGACCCACGGGGGTTGAATAGATATGCACATCACACTTGTCAGTTTTTTTAAATTTGCAATTGTAATGTTTAAAAGTGAGGAACAGTTTATGGAGTATTAATACTTTTGCAAAACACTGTGTAACTGAAAGATAATGTGATTGCAATAGAGAATCATCCTTAAATGTGTTCACATGAGCATTTGCTGTGCTGCATTATTTATGAGACAGACACAATTTTCAGATTCATCTAATGTATGTTTCCAGTCACATAATGGACCTGGATCATATCCTTATTCCTAATTACAATTTATTACCTCATGCATTTGAGACAAACTGTACATTTTATTTGGGGTGGAGACAGGCACTTATAGCAGTCTGACAATGAAGATCCAGCAGTTAACTCATCAGGCTGTATATGAATATAATTTTTTGGGGAGGTTTAGTATTTTGCATACTTTTTATATGCATGACATGTTTTTCTATATTAAATTTAAGATATCAGAGGTTGTAACATGTGGAAATAATATTCCAGTGGTCTGACATCATTATCTTTGTTTTTGGATGCAGGGATGTTGATTAGCGTAATCATTGATGGACTAACAGTATCTCACAAAAGTGAGTACACTCCTCACATTTTTTATATTATATATTTTGCATTATATTTTTTCATGGGACAATACTGAAGATATGACACTGATACAATATACTACTAGTAGTGAGTGTACAGCTTGTATATCAGTGTAAATTTGGTGTGCCCTCAATAACTCAACAATCTTCTTCTACTCTTCTATGACAACATTACAGAGCTGGTGGGTGTTAGAGACCTTGCCACCTTTTGATTGAGGATCCCCCACAGATGTTCAATAGAGTTTAGGTCTGGAGATATACTTGGCAGCACCTTTACCCTCATTTTCTTTAGCAAGGCTGTGGTCATCTTGGAGGTGTGTTTGGGGTTGCTATCATGCTGGAATACTGGTCTGTGGCCCAGTTTTCAAAGGGAGTTGATGGTCTGCTTCAGTATGTCACAGTACATTAAAGGGGTTTTGCCACAATCTCATTTCATACCTCCTGTATCTAGCTCTTCTGCTCTGTGTGTTCGAGGGGAGGCGTGTAGACGATTTGTTTGAATTGCATATATGTGACCCCAGCAGGATGACTATCCACCAGCCTTTCCTCTCTGTAGTCATAAAGAAAGTTGTTTATGTAAAGCATTGTGATCAAGTCTGAGAAGGTGAAGGTTTTTGCCTCCAGGCACAAGGTCTAGGTTTTTCAAATCTGCTGAACCAAACTGAGTTTTTGAGTTTTTCGTTTACACACATGCACATTACCTTGTTGAGGTCTTTCTTTTTTAATTATTTGCACTGTTTGACTAATTCGTAAGGAGTACAGAGGACACGGAGTAGAGTGACAGCTAACCTGGGGTTTGAACACTCAGTAGCTGCCTCAGGGGAGAGGTGATGTCTAAACATGTGCGACCAAGTCATATCTTCAGGGTTGTCCCATGAAAAGATATAATAAAAATCTTTACAAGAATGTGAGTGGTGTATTCACCTTTGTGAGATACTGTAAGTAATAATCAGAAGCATACGGCTTGTCTTTCTCTCCCTTTGAAATAATCAAGCACACTCGGCTGAGACAACATACAAGAGTTGTTGGTGGGGAAATAGCTGTAAGGTTTTTGCAGTCTTTTCCTTTTCTGTACAGTGTCTTTTACAAAAAGCTAAAAATGACAAGAAATCTGTTGTCAAGCCGTTCTGGATTCAAAAATATACGTGAAAATTCAGTTCTGTAGAGCAACTAACCATAAATGTCATATGCAGTCACTTGTTGAGCCATATGAGTACAACGGGGTAACACTATACCACATTCAAACAGTCATAGCTTAATTCTGTATTGCTATTGTAAAGAAAATAGAACTAGTGACAATAAACTAATGAAATCTTATATTGGAGATCTTAAACTGAAGGCAAGCTTAATTAAGAAAAGTTTAATAAACGTACAATTTAGGTTAAAATTTTACTTTAAAGGGGTTTTATCGTTTGAAGTGTTCGTGCTCTTCAGCTAATTCTATAAGATTCCATTTGAAATCCAGGGGCGAGTCTTTCCTCTCAGCAGGCGTGTCTCTCCTCACTGAAGAACTGTGACATCATCATTCTGTGGGAAGCAGGGGAAGGGGAAGGTTGTCTGAGAGGGACAGTAATGCACCTCTGCAATTTTCTCTTGTCTGAAAGAGCCTTCAGCTAGGCTGGCTCCACAAGCTCCTTGCTGTGTTTATAACCAGTTATAACACAGCCTGAAACTGTTTGAAAACACATGTGAGGAGTGCACACTGCCCCCCCCTCCTCCCCTCTGTTATCAGGCAGGTGACTGTGTGACTGTGTTATAAGGAGGGAACACAGGACATAAGACTGTGTTATATAAAGGGATCTATGAGTTAAACAGTCAGTAATTATCCAGATCATTCACCTTAGAGCTGGGAGATTAGTATACAGCCATCAGCCCTTTCAGATAGCTGGTTTCACTTTCGGTTTTAACAACTCAGAGGGGATTAAACACAGTGTGCAGGCAGCCAACAGGCTGAATGAAATGTCAGTCAGCCAATCACAGTGCAGGGGGTGTGTCCTAGGTGGAATCCGACCGAGGGCATGTCCCAACAGGCGGAATGAAATGTCAGCCAGCCAATCACAGAAAAGGGGGCGTTTCCTGCTGCAAAAAATAGCTATTGATGCACAGTAAAGCTCATATCTACTATACTGACTTAGGTAATGCAAACCAATTACAAAAGTGCTTATTTTTACTGTCCCCATAATCTGAGATATGATCTTTGTAATGAGAATACCCCTTTAAGGAAACAGGGCACTGTGTACGTACCATCCCCCTGTTGTTATGCATAATAATACTAGTAATTGCTGTGACTCACCAGAACACACAATTTTATTATCTTACTACGTGAGTTCCTTATAACGCCAAAGAAGAATTACAAGCAGTATTCAGCAAGATGTTTCACTAAGAGGGCAAAGGAAAGGAATTATATGCAACATCACTGTGATTTGCTTTTGTTAAAGGATAAAAATACATATTAAAATTACAGACTAGATGTCTCCATTTTTACCTTGTAGTATATAATATTTTTAACTAATATTAATGAAAAATAATCAGTCTAAAATGATCATACATATTTTAATATACTAATAAACATCATTTTTTCAGATATATTTAAAGATGTCGCACAATATGAGAGGCCATCTTGACATTTAACACAGATCAGTGATGATCCTCCTAAAACAGTCAGATCAGTGATGATCCTCAGTGACAAGCTTGAGAAAGAGCTGCTCATTTCCATATTCAATTGAAAGGCAGCCAGATACTAGTAGGTTTCTATTATGTGAATTAATTTTTGGATGAAAAGGAATCCTCTGAGGGCAACATAACATACCAACAGACATGTCACTTCCAGCTTTATGCCCTAATGTAAAGCAATTTAGAAGAATTTACAGTATACTTTCAGTGCGTGACCAGCTCTACTAGAGAGGAGTGTATGAATGAGCCAACAATTTCCCTGCCCACCCACCACCGATGTAAGTTCTCCAAAAGTACTTTCTTGAGTAAGTGAAACGCTGCTTTAAAAAACAGCTCGTCTGTCACTACCTCATACTGCCCTCAGTAAGGCAGGTTCCAATTAACTCCTTCCCGCTACACAGTCATAATAATACAGCTCTTAATTTTTTTCATTACCGCCTTCCAAAAGCCATAACTATTTTATTTGTCCATCTTTTAACTTGAGAATCTTAAAAAGTGAGTACACCCCCCCAAAAATTTTTTTTAAAATTTATTGTATTTATATATTTTCAGGGGGAAAAACACAAAAAGATATGACACGTTTACAATGTAGAGTGGGTCCGGTCGGCTTGTTTAACAGAAAAATTTGGGGTGGGCCCCAAAAATTATCTCAACACACAGCCTTTTTAATGTCTAAACCGCGGGGCAAAAAAAGGGTGGTACCCCCTAAGTGAAAATGGTAAATTGTGCCAAAGTGTCAATATTTTGTTTTTTGGCCACCATTTTTTTTCCTCCCACTTTTGCGACTGTCTGCCCTATTAATTTAGTGGGATTTTTTGAATTTTCATTTTGTGTCAAAATTTTACATCCCCCGGCAGGAAAAATTTTTGCTTTCTTGGGGTTCTTTTTTCAGGAATTTAAAATTTATAACACAAAAAAACTTTTTTTCACTCAGGGGTTAGGGGTTTTGGGTAAAAGCCATTTTTTTGTAAAAAACAAACTGGTTTTCTTTTTTTAAAACCCTTAATGGCAACCGAAAAACTTTCCCAAAGGGACCCTGATAAAAATTTTCTTTTCCCTGGGGGATTTTGGCCGGTTAAATGAACAGAAGTTGACAAAATGGGTTTGAATGGTTAAAAAAATTAACATCCCAAATCTGTGCCCGGGTTTGCTTGAAAACCCGTGTGTTTTGCATAAAAGTGAGTGGTTTTGGGACCCAAAAACGGGGACTCTTAGTTTCTTTCAAAAAGCCACTGACTTTTCTGGTTTGTGAGTCAGGGGGGGAAAAGCTAAAAATTTGTAAATGGATTTCCCGGGAAAAGGGTTGATAAAAACTGTAAAAACAGGAGAGGGGATAAAAAAAGATATCAAGGGAATTGATAATGTTTTTTCGCATTTGTTCAAATGATTAAAAAAATGGGAAAATGGGGAAAAAATTTTGGGTAAAAATCCCGGGAAAAAAAATTTTTGGGGGTGAAAAAAAAAAACCCAAAAATTTTAACTTTCCCCGGGGAAACCCCAGGACTCTCTTTAAAACAAAGGGGGGTTTGGGTGTTTCAGATGCACAAAAAGGGGGGGGGCACTTAAAAGAAAAAGGGGGCTGCAGGGGTCAAGTTCCAAAAAAAAACCCATTACTGAAAAATTTGTCACAAAGTTTTTCTCCCCTTAAAAATGCGCCAAACATCAGAGAAAACCCTAAAAAATTCTGGAACAAGGAAGGGGGGAGGGGGATGGGGACCAAAATTTCCCCTTTTGGGGGTTAACAACCTTTAAAAGGGTTAAACATTTGTAAAAGTGTCAAAAAGGGGAATATGATGAAAAGGAAACATTTTACTGAAAAAGCGGGGGAGGGGGAAAACCCCTGATTTTTGGGGGGGTGTGTGAGTTTCAAGGGTCCCGGAAAAAATTTGGGTTTCAGAGTTGAAGGAAAGATGAATGTAGAAACGTTATCTCCCAAAATATGGAGGAAAATTTTTGGGAACCCCGGGCAGCCAGAAAGCTGCGCATGAGACTTTACTTGGACTTTTTCCCCAAAATGACAACAAATCCAGAACAAAAGGGACCAAGGTCAACCTGTCTTTGGGTAAGAAAAGAACAAAGTGTAGGTTTGGATGTGCCCAATCTCAGTTTTCCTGCCCTCAATATCATTAGAAATCGGGGGGAGATCTCAAAAAAAAGGGCCAAAGTGCTTTGAAAGGACAGCCCGGGAAATTTTTACAGGAACGGGGAACCCAAAGGGAAGAAGGGGCCCAGTTTTACCAATGAGGAAACAAGGCCTATCCAAAATATACAAAAGATTCAAGCTGTCATTTGATTTTCAGATAGGGCAATACCCCGATATTTAAAAAACCGGGGGTTTGTGAATTTTTATCGGGGTTCTTTTTTGGATTTTTTTGGTTTGTCTTATAATTTAAAAAGGGGAAAAACCGTATTTGGGACAATAAATGGTTCCCCCACCCCACTAACCATTAGTGGAAAAAAAAGTTTTTGTTTTATCATTCATATTCTCTGAAAAAAAGAAAGCAAAAAACTCCTGTCGGGTCATGTAAATTTTTGAGCAAAAACTGTAGTTGAGGGGGTTTTGTTGGCTATATTTAGAACTCCCATAAACATGAATGGGGGTGAAACGAATAAAAGGGAGCCCCCCTTTATCTTTCTCTCGGCTTTTCATTCTTAGTTTAGCTATGACCTGCAGTGCAGAAGTGGGGTTGTGGGAACACCCTTTTAGGAAAAGCCTTGCATGCCCATTGGGCCTTGCATTGCAAGTACGAGGTGGACCAGCTTGTTTCTTTAAATGTAAAGGTTTAAAAGGTGCAGGATTCTCCCAATCTAATATTTTTTTATGTTTTAATTAACTTTTTGTTCAAAAAAATTTCCTTTTTGTTAAAAGGGAAAAGTTTTTGAGAATAAGTGATAAAAGGTTTTCCCCGGGCGGGGGCCTTCAAGTTAACTGCAATCTGGGGGAAAACCCGGGCCAAAATATGTTTTTCCCAAATGTCCCCGGAAATTATACCTCGGGGAAAATTTTGGAAATTACAATGCCCAATCTTTATAAAATGGTTGTCTGTTTTAATTTTCGGGGACGGGGCCCGGGTTTCCCCAAAACAAGAGTCTCTTTTTTTTTAACTCTCTTCGAAAAGGGAGATGAAAATTCTGAAAAAAAGGACCTCCTTTCTTTTTACGGGAAAGTCAGAAAAAACAACTAAAAAACTTGTTTTTTAACTGGCCCAAACCCTTAAGATTTTTTTTGGTGTAATTTTAAATTTAAATGAAGTTTTTTTGTTTTTCATTTTAAAGGGAAAAATTTTTTGGCATCCCTTTTAATCAAAAACAAAAACAGAAAAAAACTTTAGAGGTATGAAAAATTAAAACTTTATTGGTAAAAGGATATTAGGAAAAAAGCTTTTTTTTGTTTCACTTTTTCTGTATTTTTGGGAAGAAAAAAATAAAAAATAACCCGTAATATTTTTGTTCCCGTTCCTCTTGAAAAAAAAAAAACAGCATCAAGTTCATGGGAAAACATAAATTGGTAACCATAAAGTAAAAAAAATCAAATAGCAAAAATGCTGATTTTGCTCTGGCCATTAACCCCTTAAGGCCAAAGCCTATTTTTTTTCACGTTCGTTTTTCCCCCTAAAACCCCCCTTCCCAGTGCCCCTAAAAATTTTTTATTTTTAATTTTTACATAGACATTGAGGGTTTTATTTTGTGGGGGGAAAATGTACTTTCTTAAAGGTATCATTCATGTAAACCCTAGAATTTTACTGGGGGAAAAAGCAAAAAAAATTTTAAAAGGAAAAAAAACGTTTTTTGCGCCAGTTTGCGGGGGGTTTTGCTTTTTTCCGTGTTTAATTTCAGTTAAAAAAATTTTGTGTTATCTGTATTATAAGAGTTAAAACAAATCTGGCAAAAACCAACATATATGTTTTTACTATTTTTTGGGGAAATGGGGAAAAAATGTTAAATTTTCTACTTTTTTAAAATTTTTTCGGGTTTTTTTGTGCCAATTTTCTTCTTTTTTACTTAAAACTACGGAGTTGAGTAAGGGAGCTTGGGAAATGAAAATTTTTACTGCCCCGTTTGGAAAACATGCCAAAATTTTTTTTTAAATTTTTTAAATTTTTAGAGGATGTGAAATGACCCAAAAAAACGCAAATTTGGCTTTTGGAATTTTTTTCTTCTACTTTGTTCAGTATACAGAATAAATGATGTTATATATTAATAGATTGGACTTTTGCGGACGCAGTGATATCAAATATGTGTAACTTTTTTTATTATTTTTATTTGAAAATTTGGAAAAGGGGGGTGATTTGAATTTTTTAATTTTTTTTCATTTTTTTAATTTAAAACTTTTTTTTTATTTCTTTGAGTCCCCCTGGGGCAAAAAGTATTTAAAAAGAAAATTGGGTGGCAATGGAAGCCTTCACAAGGTTTCCCAGTGCCAGTTAACCCCAATGGGGTCCCCCAATTTCATGCAGGCTCCCAATTGAGTGAGGAATGGTGTGCGGCATGTTTCTCAATGTTTTTGTGTGGCCCTTCCCGCACTTTAAGCAGGGGGTTAGTAAATTGCAGCAAAAACCCCTGAAGTATGTAGGGGTTGTGGGGCATTGGGAGTACCCTATAGTCCAATGTTGGTAAGGGCTTTAAAGCTTTGTTTTATGAGAAGGAAGGCGTTTAAATTCAATAGCAATGGAAAACATTGTATGTGGCCAAGACCCATCCTTTTCTTTTTTACAGAGGAGAAAATTATAATTCTAAGGATATTCGACGTAGTTAAGGAAAACAACCCAAATCTTTTGTGTTGGTAAATATAACTAAAGACTATGCAGAAAACAACAAAATTGCAATATAGCACAGAATGTTTTATCTATGGCCTTGGGGCCGTACAACTGAATAAATAGAGTCTTTACAAGTGAAAATTTGAATAAGTCTTGTTGGTCCTTGTGCTTGGTTTATATTTATGTTGAAGGGCAGTTGTTTCCTGTTTGAAACTCCTGTAATGCAGACAACAAAAACATATCAATATTTTGATTATAGATAAAATAGATTTCAAAATATAGATTGAAAACAGTTTACATATGTGAGATAAGGAATAGCATTGGGTGATCTGTGATAATTTTAAGAAGCCCTATCCCCCTCCGGGGAAAACTCGAAGTAAAGGAGACTAAAATGTAAAGGGGTTTTTCTAAAATATGAAAAAACTAGTAAAGTATTTTCCCTGAATTCAGTAATAAGTTACCCCAGTGTCGGAATGGGAGCTAAGGCCACACAGGAGTTTTTTTTTGGGGAACACTTTCCCTCGCGTCCCCGCCCTTACGTCCCCAAAAACCAGTCTTGCTTAACTTAACAGAGATGTGATGAATATCACACTAATCTGTAATCAGATGGAGGTGGGGCTTCCCGGTCTCCCCCACCAATTGCAGGGCACCGTTGGTAAAATAAAAAAGGTTTAAAAATATATGTCCTCCCGGGCCCGAAAGATACATTTCATATAAAAAAAAATTTCAAAAAAATAAAAACAAAGTCTGAGTAAAAGACATTTAAAATGGTGTTCAGTTATCAAAAAAAACCCCAAATAAACGAATCCAAGGCTTAAATTACATAATTAAGACCCAAAAACTGCCCCCATCATGACAATATTTTCCCCCCAAAAAAGTGATGAATAATACCTCCCCCCCCCCATGACAACTTTCCCCCCTTAGTAATCAATATTCCCTAATGTGATGAAAAAAACACAAACAATGACCCCGATACCACCCCAAAAGTGCTGAATTTTTTGCACAAACCATGACCAAATTCACCAAATAACAACTGAAAAATAATCAACCCATGACCCCATATACCCTCAATGTGAATGAAATAATCTCCAAAAGCATGACCACTATCACCACAAATAGTGAATGAATAATCCCCCAAATATGTATATTCCCACCAAAAGTCATGAATTAATATTCGACACCCTGACCTACTGAGCCAATAGTTTATGGATAATACCCCAAACCCAAAGCCCTACACCACCCAAATAGTGATGAATAATTCACAGACCAAACCAATATATCCCACATGTGATAAAAAAAAAATGCCTTTATCCCACCCCCACAAAGTGATGAATTTTTTACCCCCCACAAATGAACTATCACTACCTCAAAAGATGAATTTATGCAGAAAAATTATGAATATAAAAAAATTCACTTTGCACAATATAAAGGGTTAAGTTCAGGTACATTTACTGTACAGGTGAGTTTCTCCCAGAGTCATTCACGTTTCCTTTTTTCTCCCTCTGTACTCTTATGTGATTTCCCCGGCAACACTGTCCCCGCAGATTTGAACAAATTCTTGTCTACTTTTCCGAACTCCTTATTATAGGTATATAATTTCCCCCAGTTAGGTAGGTGTATAGGGCCCCTAGATAGGAAAACTATAAGGTTGCATATATACGCCAGGAGACTTCCCTGTTGTCCCTGTGAGAGGGGGTGGCTTTGTTTCTATGCAGATGTAAACACAGGGGAGACGATGTGTGTCTTTTTATGCTGGTGTTTTTATTACCTGAATTAATATGAATTAGGGAACAATGTATTATGGGGCAGGAGGGGAGGTGGAGCAGCACCAGTAAGAAGAAAATATGTCATATCTTGTCCTAGTGTTTTTTGGGTTTGCAGGCCATTTTAGAGTATGCAGTGAGAGATACATTAACCCCTTTACAAAGGAGTAAGTCCTTCTCTAGCAGATTAACCCTTTAAAAGCTACTCTATTATTCTCCTTAACGACCCTGGACGTATGTGTACGTCCCAGGGTCGTTAAGGGGATAATTGCAAACATGGCAAAACGGTAAAGAAAAAAAAAATTTTGGGGCTGCCCACTGTTTTTCCCAAAAGCCCTTTCGGGGAAATTCCCTGGGGTTGATAGGGAACAGGCAGTTGAAGTTGTGAAGGCTTCCCTTGTCGCCTGTTTTCGTTTTTCTATTTCCCGCTCAGGCAGGAAGTGCGAAACGCTGTATTTTAACCCCTAAAGCATTGTGTTACATTTCATTGGATGTATAAGATCCAGTTCTAGGGGGATCAAAGTTCAGTAAAAAAAAAAAAAAGTTTTATGGGTAAAAAAAAAAAAAAATATTAAAAGTTCAAAGGTTCCCCCTCCTTTTGCCTTTTATTTTTTAAAAATAATAAAAAAAGTTTCACATTTTGGTATTTCCGCTCTGAAAAAATCGATCTTTTAAAATATGCATCATTTATCCTGCACGCTGAACACCGTAGAAGAAAAAAATTCTAAACGCCAAAATTGCGTCGTTTTTGGTCGTTTTATGTCCTCTAAAAATTGGAATAAATTGAAAAAGTCACATGTATTCCCAACTGATACCAATAAAAAGTACACTACAGCCCGCAAAAAAATGGCACCTCACTCAAGCCCATACGTGTTAGTACAAAAAAGTTATTGGTCCCAGAATATGGCGCCCATGCCCACAAATTTCGAAAATCGAAAATGTTTGGAATTTTTTTATGGTACCAAAACCAAAACCCAAACCCTAACATGTTTGGTCGGAATCATACCAACCTGCATGATACAGATAAAACATCATTTATACCGGAAAGTGAAATGCCCTAAAAAAAAAAAAAAACCTGCAAACATGGCGCAAGTAAATTTTTTTCAAACTGTTTCCCACTTGAAATTTTTTGCCGTTTCCTAGTATATTCTTTTTGAAATATGAATAACACCATTAGAAAGTACATCTTGTCCTGCAAAATAAAAGTTTCCATTTTGTCTAGGTAGGTTGGAAAAATAAAAAAGTTATGACTTGGAAAGGCGATGAGACAAAAACAAATGTGTCAACCCAAAAAAAAAACCGCACGTTGCTTAAGGGATTAAAGAGTACCTATCACCTTGAAACAAACACAAAGAAATTGATAGTAGATGAAATTATAAGACTTTTCTCAAATATGTCATTAGCAGTCCAGAGGGTTTACCTCAGAAATACAGGGTGGCAGATTTTAGTTTCACTTTGCCAGCATAGATCATTATCTAGTAGGATTAGTTCTGTGGGAGATACCAACTGTGCAGGGGGAACTGAGGGCAAAGCTGGTTGTGCAGGAGTCTCTCCCTACATACAGTGCAGCAGGCACAGCACATGGAGGAAAAATGTCTAACAGGGTTTACCAGTTGCTTTTGCCCTTTGCCTCCTCCTCCTCCATAGAATACAGGCTTTTATATTACACTGCTGCTGGTGTAATCATGATGTAGACTTACAGGCTCCCCCCTGCACAGTAAACTTTCAGCTCAGAAGCAGTTAGTTTCAAAGAGCTGTCAACATAGTGATCCATCAAGCTGTCAGGTGCCGGCTTGGGCCGACATCAATCCTGTTTAAAGGGAAAGTGCTTTTTAAGAAACTGAATTTCAAGTGAAATGCTTTGATTTTCCTAATGAAGCATATTTAAGGAAGCATTTGTATTCAAGTCTCCTGTTACTTCATGAGGTTTTCCTGGAGGTGATAGGTCCTCTTTAAGGAGAGTTGTATGATAGACAGGGAAATCTATACATCGCTGATTAGTAACAATATTTTGTATGAAGTATAGTTCAGGCTCCTGGCAGGAGAACATTTGATTGATTTGTGTTGATTGACTGTTCATTAGGATGGATTGATAACTTAATTTCACAAGGTTTTTTATTCACTTTTATGAGAATTGATTAGAAAAATAATCCTATTATGTTCTATGGACCTGTAACTCAATAAAACTCCAAAGGAGG
>JAODAL010045250.1:0-32109 GCA_025379985.1 Phyllomedusa bahiana | reverse complement strand
TATAAACAGCCTTATACTCTGTGTTCTCCCACCCTATAACACTTTTTCAACCCCTTTATACTCTTCTACCGCCTGCCTGATAAAAGAGGGGGAAGCAGTTTGCATTTCTGACATTTGTTTCATCATTTCAAGCTGTATGTATAACTGTTTAAACCAATACAGGTTTTCTGGTTACAAGGATTGCTTGAGGAAGGTCACAGCTCTGTAGGTATGAGAACTGACCACTGTTCACACAAAATTATGATGATGACTCAGGAAGGAACAGGGAGGGTGTGTGATGATGTCACCAGTCTTCAGTGAGAGAAGACCCACCTACTAGGAGGAGAGACACAGCTACTGGGAGGAGCTCTCTGGATTTGAAACAGAGACAAACAGCTCATGTCTGTGAAAGCATGTGGTGATACAACCCCTTTAAGCCTATCATGTGCCAGCTCACAGTGCTGACATGGACGCCGCCCGCACCAGCAGTCATCACATCGGGATCATGGAGACAGGTGAGTAAGTTCTTTCTTTTTTTGTATTTTTAAACATCAATGGGGCCTGCCTGCCTACCTATATGGGCCTCTTTACCCTACCTAAACCTTGCTGCCTACATATATAGGCCCCTATAGCCTACCTAAACCCTGTCTACATTTATGGGCCCCTATACCCTACCTAAACCCTGCCTACCTATATGGAACCCTATATCCTACCTAAACCCTGCCTGACTACTTATATGGGCCCCTATAGCCTACCTAAGCCATGCATGCTTTCTTATAGTGGCCCATATGGCCTACCTAAACCCTGCCTACCTATATGAGCCCCTATAACCTAAATCCTATCTGCCTGCCTATATGGGGCCCCCTCTAGGCTACCTAAAGCCTACCTTTATAGGCCCCACCTATAGCCCACCTACCTATGTACCTATGTAGACCCGATCTTTAGCCTACCTACCTATGTGGGCCCCACCTATAGCCTATCTAACTACCTACCTATGTGGCCCCCACCTATAGCCTATCTACCTAGCTACCTGGGGCCCATCTATAGCCTGCCTACCTAGTTAGATAGGGACCACCTACAGCCTACCTGTGGTTTAGCAACAGCCTACTTAGCAACCTGGTGCTTACTTACAGCCTACCTACTGTGGGCTGCCTACCTAACTGAGGCCTGTCTACCTACCTGAGGCCTAACTACTGCCTACCTACCTACCTAGGACCAATCTACCTACATGTGGCCTACCTACCTGGGGCTTGTGTACTGCCTACCTTTCTGTGGCCTAACCGCTGCCTACCTGGAGCCCACCAACCTGCCTACCTAGGGCCTACCAATATATCAAATGGGGTCTACTTACCTGGCAATATGTTTCTGAGGGGTACAGGCCACAGCTGTAACACAATCTTCAGGGGGTGAATCTTCTGTTCCTCCCCTCTCCTGTAGGAGACTTCGCCTTTTAGTAATGGCCTGTATCCACTCTCCCACCCCTGGGAAGTTTGTATAGAGGTGGGGGACAATTAAGGAAGGGCTGGAAAAGTAAGGATTCTAAGACATTTATGTCCAAATCTGCAGGGATGAGGGGTGTCCGGGAGAAGTCATCATGGTTTTCTGGAGCGGATGCAGAACAAAAGGAAAAGTCAATGACTCGTCAGAGAAATGTCACCTGTGAGTCACAAGATGTAACTGCACTGTAATCACTTATATGTCTACAGTCTGTGTACACTGGTATCTACCACTATCTAATCATTACTTGGTAGGAATATTGGTCTTTGTATTTGGTCTTTGTACATTCAGTAAAAGTATATGGGCATTATTCAGTCACTATGTTGTGGTAATTTGTGGTCGTGTTCTGGCGGTATAATCAGGTCCTTATGTAGTAGTGTTATTGGTAATGCTTGGTAATGTTGATCTTGGTATAGTGGGATTTGTTTGATAGCAATATGATGGTGATTTGTATGGTGAGATTTTCACTCCTTGTAATACCTAGTAACTGCATAACATATTAAGAGTTCCCGGTAAATGCTCATGGTCGGGGGGGGTGTTAGGGAGGCCCTATGCAAAAGTTTCCTATGGAGCCAAGGCTTCTCTATATACTCACCTCACATGGGTTAAAACTTGATACATCAATAATGCGTATGACATATAATCATCACGTATGTGTAGTGTTTTTTATATATGTAAGATTTTAAAGATTCTTTCACACAAGTTGGAGTTCTCAGTGGAAAATTTGCCCCAAATCAAGTGGATTTTGTGCAGATTTTCCACTGTAGATTTGATGCAGAATATCCTATTATGAAATCTAAAATTATATATTGTAAATAAGCAGTTTTCTATACCTTTTTCAAAGCAAAATCTGCAATAACTACAGATTTACTATAGACTATCCCATTGAAGTCAATTGGGAAAATCTGCAATAAATTTACATCATGTTCACAACATAAAACGATATGAGGCAGATTTAAAATCCACTCCACGTATCCATTCCTGTGTGGATCCGATTTTTTTCTCAGCATGTGAAAATTTCATCCACTTTGCTACAACTGTCATACATTATGGTTTTTCAGTAAAAATACCCTTACTAAAAACCTCCATTATATCCGACCCTATTAAACTGGCTTGAACTGGATAATATTTTAACACATCTGTGCATATGTTGTAAGGTAACATACATAGTACCATAGTAAGAAAGGTTGGAAAAAGACAAAGGTCCATTGAGTCCATTTTATAATCCTACAGTATTGATCCAGAGGAAGGCAAAAACCCCATGAGGTGGATGCCACTTGTCCCATACAAGAGGAAATATTCCTTCCTGATCAGAATAATGTCTGAATCAATGTCCTATCTTCAGAATCTAGTCCTATGTAATATTAAATTTTTCAACGAAGGCATATAAGCCTTTCTTGAACTTGTTCAATTAATCCACCATCTCAACTTCTTGCAGCAATGCATTCTATAGTCTCACTGCTCTTAAAGCTTTACATATTTAAAGGTATAAATTTATTGCTGACATTTTTGTTACAAAGTATTCAGGCATATCTGCACAGCCATGTGCTAAAACAAACCAAATTTTAGAAGACTTGTAGATGTAGACTTTGGTCGACACGAACTAGATTCCTAGTGTGAACCCAATCTGAATAGGATTGCTTCTGCAGCGCGGTTAAGAATTTTTTCAAACCCAATTCAGTTGTATGAAACAATCACAGAAATATTTGAAACAAATCTATCAAGTGTAAATATAACGTAGGTGGTAAGACCAAAGTTTTAAAAGTGTTCAGCAAGGTTTCAGTATCTATGTTTTGGGTTAAGGGTTTTACAGATAAAGTAGAAGAACATGAGCCAAAAAAAAGACATATTTATTTTTGTCCAGGGTATAAGAACCATGAAGCATCTGATGAGGTCAATTAGACTACTGATTACTAAATAAGGGCCCATCTACACAGCAATGATTTATAGTCGTTGTTTGACATGATCTTCGGATTTTGAAACCGATGAAAAACCAAGGGCGACATTTATGAATGGGGCCTCACCAGTTTTCTGCCGTTCTTTGAACCAAAAAACTCATAACCCTGTCAAAAAGATGTATGAATAGTCGTAAAACTTGGTGCAGTCTGCATTAGAAACGACACTTTTGAATGCGACAAAAATGCAGCAAAGTTTTATGCAAAACTGCCATACAAATCAAAACCATGGCTGAGACAAAGTTTAACGCAAAACACTCTATGCTTCAATGTTTGGCGCACAACACTCTTTAATACATACTGTCGTATTCTACACTCATCTATATCGATTTAGGACTGGCGTGTCGGTGCCAAATTTCATACATGTCACCCCAACTGTCAACCATTTCCATAGACCTCATAAAAAAATCCAATGGATTTTCTGCTGGTCAAATTTTCAAAAGACTTGGAACGTGCACAATTATCCTTCATATTTCACACAGAAAACGGTGGATTATTATGCTATTCAAAACAATGGGATAGCGGAACTCCGAAAACCATTCGCAAATATAAATAGAGACATAATAAATAGAGACATGAACTCTGACTGGTAGGGAAATGGTTCTTGTTTATTCTATTTTTCTATCTGTTGAGTTAACATTTCCTAGCACTGGCCTCAAGCATGAAAAATAAACACAAAACAGCACATTTTGCAGCTCAACTCACCATGCGCTATGTATAAGAAATGTACTTTGGTTGAAGTATTTCTCTTATTGATATGATAAGGGTATAAGGAGATAAGTTTTGTTTAAATGGATAGGCTAGAACTGCTATTCATGTCTCATTGCCTCAAACATTTTGTAATCAGTGAAACAAAGAAAGAGAAAGGGGGTTGACAGTAGAGCCTTACAGTGAGGCCAAAATGAATTTTCAGGGCTCATTCTTAACCAAATTACAGTTTATCAGTACATGGCTTTTTCTGACACTCTGTAAGTCTCCAATTTCATATGAAGACATAAAGAGATGTTTTTGGTGTTTTTTTACAATCATATTTAAATAATGACATATTCCATCATGCTCCACATAATCATACTTACAGTTGAAACCAGAAGTTTACATACACTTTATAAATAGACACATATGCAGGTTTTTCTCACTATCTGACATGAAATCAGAATTAACCTTACCCATTTTAGGTCAATTAGGAAATTATTTATATTTGCCAAATGCCAGAATAATGAGAGAGGGAGAATTTTTTAAGATATTTGTATTACTTTCTGCAAATTCAAAAGTTTACATAAACTAGGATTACTATGCCTTTAAACAATTTGGGACAGCCCATATGATGATGTCATGTCTTTGGAAGCTTCTTTTATTTGCAACATCTGAGTTAATTAGAGACACATATGTAGATGTATTTTAAATCATACCAGAAACACACTGCTTCTGTGTATAACATCATGGGACAGTCTAAAGAAGTCAGCCAAGATATCAGGAAGAGAATTGTGGACTTGCACAAGTCTGGATCACCATTGGGTGCAATTTCCAGATACTTGAAAGTGCCTCATTCATCTGTACAAACAAATCTACACAAGTACAAACAAGATGGGAATGTCCAGCCATCATAGCACTCAGGAAGTAGATGGGTTCTGTGTCTTGGAGATGAATTTGCTTTGGTCCCACATGTGCATAAAAAAAAAACACATACAAAAAATGGTACATTGCTTACTCAAATAACACTACAATTTTTTGGGCCATATTCACAGCTCAATGGCTGGACTAGACTGAACCCAGTAGCAGGCAGCTCTAGCCTATATGCTACCTGGGAAAAATTAACAGGTGCAGCTAGTTGCTGAGCAGCAGCTCACATACCCCAGGGGAACAATTACATGATTAAAAACTGCACATTAATTTAATACCTGTTCACACCAGCATGCAGAAAAAACACAGTATAATGCATAGGGAGATTGCACAAATGCAAAAATACCAATAAAACAACCACTCACATACCCTCAATGTATGAGGGCACTACTGGCACTACATTTGCATATATATAAGGCGATACAGAACGGTGTCATAAATACAAATATGTGTGGTACGTCATGCTGGCTTACAAACTTTTAGTGACACCCATACTATTAGATTAGGAGGGTTACCTAGCACTTTCTGGGTGTCCAACACAAAACACAGGCACCCTCCGCTCCCCAGCAGTGTTGGGCAGATAAAAAATATGACATACTGGAAAAATGTTAAATATGAGGTATTAGTTGGTATAGGGGCCCCAATACACAAGCTCGTATTTTTGTATTTATGGCACCCTTCTGTATCACCTTATTTATATGCAATTGTATTTGAGTGGTTGTTTTATTGGTATTTTTGCATTTGTGCAATCTCCCCATGCATTATACTGTGGCTTTTCTGCATGCTGGTGTGAACAGGTATTAAATTAATGTGCAGTTTTTTATCATATAATTGTTCCCCTAGCAGCGGGGTATGTGAGCTGCTGCTCAGCAATTAGTTACACCTGTTCATTTTTTCCCAGGTAGCATATAGGCTAGAGCTGCCTGCTACTGGGTTCAGTCTAGTCCATCCATTGAGCTGTGAATATGGCCCTACATGTGCATATCAACTTGAGAACGAAAGCAAAAGGCCTTGTGAAGATACTGGTGGAAGCTGATAAGATTGTGTCATTTTTCACAGTGAAACGAGTAGTGATGAGCGATTACGTTGACTATCGTCATCGGGTCGATAGTCGATATCGGCAATTATCAAGACGATTTCCGATAGTCGATAATAGATTATCGCCGATGACCATTAAAGTCTATGGGAGAGCAACAACACCTTCATTCTTACACCCAAACAGGGCTGGAGAAGCTGGAATTAACATCCACAACAGTCAAATGGATACATGCTACATCTTAGGCAACACACTTAGGTTATAAAAGTCACAGAAAAAAAGTCACAGACCATTCACTATCCCTGTCTTGTACCACAGCCTGACCCTTAAACCTGACCCACAAATTAAAAAGTGCCAGAAGGCAGTATGATTTGAACCATCATTTTACTTGAACTGGACATTGAATATCCCTGTCCTGGAACGCAGCATGAGCCCCAAACCTGCATGACCCCCAGATTTAAAAAGTGCCGGAAAAAGGAGTCTTTCAACCACCATTTTAGTTGAACTGGACATTGACTATATCTGTCCTGTACCGCAGAATGACCATTAAACCTGTCTGACCCACAGATTAAAAAGTGCATGAAAAAGGAGTCTTTCAACCACCATTTTAGTTTCACTGGACATTGACTATACCTGTCCTGGGCCACAGCATGAGCCCCAAACCTGCATGACCCCCACATTTAAAAAGTGCCGGAAAAAGGAGTCTTTCAACCACCATTTTAGTTTCACTGGACATTCACTATATCTGTCCTGTACCGCAGAATGACCATTAAACCTGTCTGACCCACATATTAAAAAGTCCCTGAAAAAGGAGTCTTTCATCCACCATTTTAGTTTCACTGGACATTGACTATACCTGTCCTGGGCCACAGCATGAGCCCCAAACCTGCATGACCCCCACATTTAAAAAGTGCCGGAAAAAGGAGTCTTTCAACCACCATTTTAGTTGAACTGGACATTGACTATACCTGTTCTGTACCACAGTATGACCATTAAACCTGTCTGACCCACAGATTAATAAGTGCCGGAAAAAGGAGTCTTTCAACCACCATTTTAGTTGAACTGGACATTGACTAGACCTGTCCTGTACCGCAGTATGACCATTAAACCTGTCTGACCAACAGATTAAAAAGTGCAAGAAAAAGTAGTCTTTGAACCACCATTTTAGTTGAACTGGACATTAACTATATCTGTCCTGTACCGCAGAATGACCATTAAACCTGTCTGACCCCCAGATTAAAAAGTGCCGGAAATAGGAGTCTTTGAACCACCATTTTAGTTTCACTGGACATTGACTATACCTGTCCTGGGCCACAGCATGAGCCCCAAACCTGCATGACCCCAGATTAAAAAGTGCCGGAAAAAGGAGTCTTTGAACCACCATTTTAGTTTCAACGGACATTGAATATACCTGTCCTGGGCCACAGCATGAGCCCCAAACCTGCATGACCCCAGATTAAAAGTGCCAGAAAAAGGAGTCTTTGAACCACCATTTTAGTTTCACTGGACATTGACTATATCTGTCCTGAAACCGCAGAATGACCATAAACCTTCTGACCCCAGATTAAAAAGTGCCGGAAAAAGGAGTCTTGAACCACCATTTTATTTCACTGACATTGACTATATCTGTCCTGGCCACAGCATGAGCCCCAAACCTGTTTGATCCACAGATCACAAAGTGGCACTATGCTATTTTGTACAGTGACTGTCATTTAGAATATTTTTTGGTAACTGACATTTGTTTACAGAATTTATTTAGGGCAGTTTTATTTATTGTTTTACATTATTATCATTTTGCTTTTTTTTCAAGTGTGATAACATACAACATACACCCCTCCCTGCAGTTTTTAAAGGTATTTTTTACACGTGCAGATGTGTTAATTCGTCCGCACACCCCACAAGTAATACAATGTCCTAATCATCCCAAAAACACTTCTTAGTTGAGAAGACATTTGCCCTCCTGGCTTCTGAGACTGATTCACTGGTTTCATTTTTCCTCCAAATCCTTCTTCATTGATTAGGGACAGACTCCCCTGGAGATCAAATGATGCGACCCCATAGTGACTCCAGCCCAGAAAATTTTAACCCTCAAATTGTGCAATTTGTGTCCAGCCCTGGAACCCGTTTTGACACTACTTATCCTCACAGAAATCACCTTTTTCATATTCAGTTTTTTTAGAGAAAATTGAAGCTCTCCTGATTGCCCCTAACGGTGAGAGCCAGTGCTGCCGTCAGCCATCTGTTAACACGGAGGTCCAGCTGCCAGACTTACAGTGGGTGCGGTGAGAGACCAGGCTAGCGTCTGTCATCTATTAACACGCAGGTTCAGCAGCCAGGGCCGGAGTTACAGTGGGTGCGGTGAGAGCCCAGGCTGGCGTCCGTCATCTATTAACACGCAGGTTAAAATGCCCTGATGACGCAGCAACGAAAACTGTCGTGCTGAAGCAGAGTGCGGAAGCGGAAGTGTGAGGTAAGACCTCCAGCCTTCCTCAGTACACAGTCAAGACCTGGGTAGCGCTTGCCCCTCCGTATGAGTGCGGACCAATTGAGCTTCACTTGGAAATACTGGTGGTTAACGCTCCTGTTCCACCCAGGTGCCCTTTTTCTTGGCATTCTTTTTCTCATTTTACTCAACGTGCTGGAGGAAATTGTCTCTGTACTTTGTTCTCTGTCCGTGCTCAATACTCCATGTCCTCTGAATAACCTACATCTGGTCAAGTTTTCCTGTACCTCCCTTGTACAATTCAGAGGAATTTTTTTACCAGCTATTTTGTACATGAAAGTTTTTTAGTAGTTAAGTTCTAGAAAACACATTTTTAAAATAGGATGGAATCCCACCATGTCTTTGTTTCTCTTTTTTTAATTGTATTAAATGGGTTGTCTCAATACAGGGATTGCTAGCTATGTTAAAGATCTTGCAAAAACAAGTCATTTTGCAATATGTGTCCATTAACAGTGTCCTACCTATTCCTGTTTCTGACAGCACCATCACCCTTGAGCCACTCTTGACAATTGTGAAGAACAAATGTCTGTTAGAAACCACATTTTTTACAATAGGACCTGTAGTCTAGCTGCATTTCACAGCAAAATGCCCCCAAAAAATTCAAAACATGACCCATGAGCCACTTTTGACAATTGTGAAGAACAAATGTCTGTTAGAAACAACATTTTTTTTTATAATAGGACCTGTAGTATAGCTGCATGTCACAGCAAAATGCCCCCAAAAATTCAAAACATGACCCTTGAGCCACTTTTTGACAATTGTGAAGAACAAATGTCTATTAGAAACAACATTTTTTAGAATAGGACCTGTAGTATTGCTGCATTTCAAAGCAGCATAACCCAAAAAATTATAAAAATGACTTCTCAGCCACTGTTAAAAATTGTGAGGGAGAAATGCCACTTAGAAGCCACATTTCTGTTCCAAAGGACCATGATTATTGCTGTATCTCACAGCAACATGACCTCAAAAAATTATAAATATGACTTCTCAGCCACTGTTAAAAGTTGTGAGGGAGAAATGCCTCTTAGAAGCCCCATTTCTGTTCCAAAGGACCACGATTATTGCTGTATCTCACAGCAACATGACCCCAAAAAATTATAAATATGACTTCTCAGCCACTGTTAAAAATTGTGAGGCAACATGACCCCAAAACCATTGACAATGCGAAAAATTCTAAAGATGAAGTGAGTAAATGGAATATGGTTTTGTCATGAAACCTTGGTGTCTTTTACAGTCTCCTCACAGCAAAAAAAGCAAAATGAACTGTTGGGAACTGAGAATAAAAATTGCAGTAAGAAATGATCATTTTAAAAAACATTTTTCAAGAGGACCATTTCTGTTTGAAGAGGAATGTGAAGTAGACCGGCAACTAATTGGTGACCTCGGCAATTGGGGCCACAACATCATCAGAGATCCATGCCTGATTCATCTTGATGAAAGTCAAACGATCCACATTATCTGTGGAAAGCCGGATGCGTTTGTCTGTAATGACTCCTCCAGCTGTGCTGAAGGTCCGCTCAGATATGACGCTGGCTGCTGGGCAGGACAACACCTCTATGGCGTGGCGAGCGAGCTCGGGCCATTCGTCCATTTTGGATACCCAGAAGTCTATTGGGTCCGGAACACATACAAAAACATCGGTGTTGAGACGCAGATAGTCGTGCACCATGATCTTAAGCTGGTCTCTGTGTGTTGTATGTGTTCCCTGCATTGCATGCGTTGGTGAGGTGGTAAATAAAGATTGCCAGAGGTCACCCATTAGGCTTCTGCCACCTTGCCTGCTGCTGCCGCTACGGCTACTTGGCACTCTACTGCTGTCACGTCGCTGACGTTGTTCCACCGTGACATTTGAAGAACGTGAAGCAGACGCAACAGATGTCTCTAGTTGATCAATCAGCAAGGTCTCCATTTCCTGCATTTTACTCTCTATTTGGGTGGGTGGAAGGAAAGTGCTGAGTTTTGTTTTGTACCGGGGATCCAGGAGGGTGGCCACTCAGTAACTGTTGTTCATTTTGATGGCCTTAATGCGAGGATCATGTTGGAGGAAATGGAGCATCCAAGCACTCATGTGAGAGATGGAGCCTTGATTTCCCAAGCCTCTGGGTCGAGGGGCACTAGCAAACTGATCTTCCTCATCTTCCTCCTCCGCCTCAAATTCGCGCCAACCTCTTTCCAAGGCAGGGACGTCGGTAACGTCGGTGTCTAGGAATACCTCCTCCTCCTCCTCTTCCGCTTCCTCCGGCACAGCTTCAACACAGCCCTGACTTGCCTGAGATGATGCACCCTGAGAGCTGATGCGCCGCCTTGCACTAGCCCTGGATCCCGAACCACTGCCTAATGAAGACCGATAAAATTGAGAAACTGTCGGGCCTTGTGGATTCGACGGAGAGAAAGGCTCCGTGTCCGCATCTGTGTCCATCTCCTCCTCCGTCGCTGGCGGGACCTGATGTTTCAGAGTGTCCAACGATCGTTCCAGAACTAAGATCACCACAATGGTCATGCTGACAAGGGCATCGTCCGCACTGACCATTTTGGTGGTTTCTTCAAAACTGGCAAGGATGGTGCAGAGCTCTTTCACCTGCCTCCACTCTCGGGGGCTCAACACCCCGAGGTCCGCACCGCTGCTTGTCAGGCCATGTGTCACTTCGTACTGCGTAATGGCATTGCGCTGCTCCCACAATCGCTGGAGCATGTGGAGGGTGGAATTCCAGCGTGTTGCCACGTCAACAATGAGACGGTTGACGGGGAGGCCGAGCTGATGCTGCAACGCAGCCAGGCGGGACGAAGCATGGTGCGAACAGCAGGAGTGCGAACTCAGACCTCAAGCCTTCTTCAGCAGGCAGTCCAGACCCGGGTAGCGCCTTAAAAAATTTCTGGACGACGAGGTTCATCACATGTGCCAGGCAAGGGATGTGCTCCAGCCTACCGATCTTAAGGGCAGCCAGCAGATTTTGCCCGTTATCACACACCACCTTGTCTGGCACAAGGTTTTTGTCACCCAGCCAGCGCTCGGTCTCGTTACGGAGAGCTGTCCACAGCTCCTGACCTGTGTGGGGACGGTCTCCAAGACAGATTAATTTCAACACGGCCTGGTTTCTCTGGGCCCGTGATGCCACCAGAGGACCTTGGGGGAAAGAGCCCTGCACCATCCCTGCGGTTTTGAAGAGCGTGCGCCGAGCTTGAGAGCCACCGTCACGACCAGAGACATCCACCCAGCTCACCCAGTGAGCTGTCACAGAGATATAGCGCCCTTGGCCGTGCTTACTAGTCCATGTGTCGGTGGTGAGATGGACTTTTCCGGACACAGATGCAGACAACGCGCTTGAAATTATAGATAACACGTGGCACAGGAGACGCCGCTTTCTCCTCCACGTTGTCAAACTGCGGCTCCTGCGCCAATGTCCGCCTCCTCCTCCTCCACCACCACCACCATCTCAGCCTCCACAAGTACTGCTCCATCATACCACATGTGTAGGGCACAGCGGTGTCACACAGTTCTACACTTGGCTTGTCTCGGCGAACGAAGTCACACATGGGAGGAACTGCTCCGCGTCATGTAGCAAGAAATCGATGTGTGGCTTTCTCCGTGCCAACTGCAAATCGGAACCATGGTGACGGACAATGGGAGGAACATGGTGTCCGCGCTGCACCGAGGAGGGATGGTCCATGCGCCCTGCATGGCGCAAGTGTTCAATCTGGTTGTGAAAAGGTTCCTGAAGTCTTCCACCGATCTTCAGAAGATTCTGAAAATGGCCAGGAAACTGTGCATGCACTTCATCCATTCCTACAAAGCCAGGAACACCCTCCTCGAGTTGCAGCGGCAGAACGGCCTCCCCCAACACACTCTGATATGTGATGTTTCCACCCGTTGGAATTCCAGCCTGCACATGTTGGACCGACTGTATGAACAGAGAAAGGCCATTAACGATTTTTTGATGATCCAGGCGGACAGGAGTACTCCCCTGTGTAACTTTGATGTCAGCCAGTGGCAGCTCATGCGTGACACCTGCCGTTTGTTGAGGCCATTCGAGGAGGCCACGTTATTTGTCAGTCGCCAGGACTACGGGATGAATAACGTCATTCCACTGCTTCATGTCCTGGAACAGATGCTGAAAAATCTGTCTGGGCAGGGGACTGGAGATGTGGCGACTACGTCTCGCGGCCACATGAGTCCGCTGGGGACTGAAATGGAGGAGGAGGAAAAGAAGGAAATTGGAGCAGAAGCATTGTCTGGTGAAATGAGTGGATTTTCTACCCAGGTGACAAGAGAGGAGGAGCAGGAGCAGCTGGAGGAGATAGATGGAGATGAGGAAGACGAGGCAGATGACCCGCAAGCACCGTGGCAGTATACAGTGGAGATGGAGGCAGGGAGCCCCTCGGAGTCACTTGTGCAGATGGCCTGCAGCATGCTGATTTGCCTGGCTAGTGACAGCCTATGTGCGGCATCGTCCCTCCTCTGACAGGACTGACCGGGGGGGTCTTCAGCGCTCACGTACTACTGCCGCGGCTGCTGGGGGAAGGTGGGGGGGAGGAGCAGTACCAGCTCCATCAGCAGCAACCTAAGTCTGGAGTCACTGATGAGCAGCTTCCTTCACCCGCCTAGTGAGGAGGGCAGTTGCCAGCAGCAGCAGCAGCAGGACCTGGAGCAGACCCTGAACCAACAGGTGGTGGCCTACTTGGACAGCACTCTGCCACCCCAGTTAGAAGATCCGCTGGACTACTGGGCAGCCAAACTGGATGTGTGGCCACAACTTGCCGAGTTTGCAGTGGAGAAGCTGTCCTGCCCGGCCAGTAGTGTGGCATCAGAGCGGGTGTTCACTGCGGCGGGGGCCATCGTTACCCCAAGGAGAACCCGCTTGTCCACGGGAAATGTGGAACGACTGACCTTTGTCAAGATGAATCAGGCGTGGATCGGCCAGGATTTCCACACACCAATGCCTTAGGCGTCAGACTACATAAGCCATGATGGCTCACCAAAACTTTGAGAAATGAGTTTGGGTTCAAACTACCTGCCTCAGCTACTATTCTGATGCCGCCACCCACCTGATGCCACACATCTGCTGCCAGTTTCTCCATCTGCCACCAACCATCTTTACCAGGGACTGGTATTGCCACCCACCTCCACACTCTGTCATTGTGCCACTGTCTGACCTCATGCTGCTGCTGTGGCTGCTGCCGTGACCTACACACTGTGTCATTGTCCCACTCTGTGGCCTACTCCTGTTTTTTCCACCTCCAGAATGTGATTGTGCCACTGTCTGACCTCATGCTGCTGCTGTGGCTGCTGCCGTGACCTACACACTCTGTCATTGTCCCACTCTTTGGCCTACTCCTGTTTTTGCCACCTCCAGAATGTGATTGTGCCCCTGCCTGACCTCATGCTGCTGCTGTGGCTGCTGCCGTGACCTCCACACTGTGTCATTGTCCCACGATGTGGCGTCCTCCTTTTTTTGCAACCTCCAGAATGTCATTGTGCCACTGTCTGACCTCATGCTGCTGCTGTTGCTGCTGCCATGACCTACACACTGTGTCATTGTGCCACTGTCTGACCTCATGCTGCTGCTGTGGCTGCTGCCGTGACCTACACACTGTGTCATTGTGCCACTGTCTGACCTCATGCTGCTGCTGTGGCTGCTGCCGTGACCTACACACTGTGTCATTATGCCACTGTCTGACCTCATGCTGCTGCTGTGGCTGCTGCTGTGACCTACGCACTCTGTCATTGTGCCACTGTCTGACCTCATGCTGCTGCTGTGGCTGATGCCGTGACCTACACACTCTGTCATTGTGCCACTGTCTGACCTCATACTGCTGCTGCCGTGACCTCCACACTGTGTCATTGTGCCACTCTGTGGCCTATTCCTGTTTTTGCCACCTCCAGAATGTCATTGTGCCACTGCCTGACCTCATGCTGCTGTGGCTGCCGCCGTCACCTCCACGCTCTGTCACTAATGTTGCCACCTGAGCTCTCAGCTTGTTTTTTTCCAGCTTTCTCTGGCATGACTTTATCAGGCAACATTCCTGTTTCAGTTTTTTGGTCAGTTTTGCCCTCTTAAGTGCCCAGGGAATTTTATAGTGAAGCGATTCTAAGAGCGGCGGCAGTCATGTGCGTGTCATACTAAAACACAACATTGTATGAAGACCAAACCAAGCTCCCTCTGCATATTTAAGAAAGGCACTACGTTCTACAGCACCCTGCAGGCTCTGTGCAGCCTGGAAATAGCTATATTTTAACGTGATTTGTCCCGAAGTAATTCGGAATGAAGTTATTTTTTGCCGAGAAATTCGGCGAAGTGAACAAAACGAATTTCGGGAAATTTGCCCATCTCTAATCATCATCATCATCAACACAGGTGACTTGGTCGTCCTGACTTTCTGCATCCAGAAGCTGCGGGCTACAAGCAAGGGGCACTGCAAGGCTTGCCGACCGCCCAGGATTTTTGCCGATTGACCGGCTTCCTTATCCTCCTCTGATGGCATCAGTAACTGGGCGTCAGAGCAGACAAAATCATCCTCTTTGGCCTCTTGATCTTTTAACATGCCTTCTGACCCCAACCGCATTTTGTCATCAAAGAGTTCTTCAGACAATGGATTATCCACAGTGGTGGGTACACGAGTTGACATTTCGGCTGTCTTCGCTTCATGTTGGACGGATGATGATGATACTGATGATGACATTTGAGGCCGTGACTGGGAGGATGAGGAGGTAAGACTGCTGGATGCAGGTTGCATTAACCACTGAAGAACAGATTGGCGACGCTGTTCGTTACTGAGATTCACAGGGCCCTGACCCAGCGATGACAGGCCTGACGGTCCTGCAACTGACGATCCGCTGGAATGCGTGTTGTCGCCAGCACTGGAAGGAGCACCTTCTCTCATACCTCTACCTCCATGTCCTTCCCCCCTCTTTGCTCGCTTACCACCTGAATTTCGCTCCATGTTCAGAAAGATAAAAATTGAGAAGGTATGGAAGAGTTTTTGAAAGTCTCTTATTAAAAGACGGCAAATCACAGCTATTCTCAAATCCCTCAAATCAAAAAAAAATTGCTGGATTGAAATTTAAGTGCTAGGTACCTCTATCAACAAAGCTTGACTGACCAAAAGTGAAAAAAACACCTGTCTGAAATGTATACGGATAATAAACGGTATTTTTGGCACCTATCAATTCACCTGTGGTGACTACAAAATTGCTATATTCAAATTTAACTGCAAAGTAGCTCTATCAACAAAGCTGGCCTGCGCCAAAGTGAAAAAACACGTATCTGAAATGTATACGGATAATAAAAGGTATTTTTGGCACCTATCAATTCACCTGTGGTGACTACAAAATTGCTGGATTGAAATTTAAGTGCTAGGTACCTCTATCAACAAAGCTTGACTGACCAAAAGTGAAAAAAAACACCTGTCTGAAATGTATACGGATAATAAACGGTATTTTTGGCACCTATCAATTCACCTGTGGTGACTACAAAATTGCTGGATTGAAATTTAAGTGCTAGGTACCTCTATCAACAAAGCTTGACTGACCAAAAGTGAAAAAAACACCTGTCTGAAATGTATACAGATAATAAAAGGTATTTTTGGCACCTATCAGTACACCTGTGGTGACTACAAAGTTGCTGGATTCAAATTTAACTGCAAGGTGGCTCTATCAACAAAGCTGGCCTGCGCCAAAGTGAAAAAAACATGTATCTGAAATGTATACGGATAATAAAAGGTATTTTTGGCACCTATCAACCTGTGGTGACTACAAAATTGCTGGATTCAAATTTAACTGCAAGGTCGCTATATCAACAAAGCTGGACTGGGCAAAATTGAAAAAGAACACCTATCTGAAATGTATACTGATAATAAAAGTGGAGTTTTGCACCTAACAAATAGACCTGCAGTTACTAGAAAAGATCTGTATCCTAATATAAGGCAATGCAATGTCTAAACAAAGTTTTGGCTGTACAATATCCAGTATGCTTTAAAGAGCATGTCTGTGTTCGCCCGCGGGGGCCCACCCCCCGCCTTCCCCCCCCTCCCCGTGACTTTACAGCGGTAGATGCTCCTTTAAAATTCTCTGCCTAACTACCTAAAATCTGCAAATCTCTGATCTAACTAAGTTCTAAGGATCACAGCTAAAAGTAGAGCTGTCTCTGTGAACAAATAGAATCATTTCGCTGAGCTGTTTGCTGAGCTGTTTGGACAGAGGCAGAGCGCACGTCCTACTGCTATGAGACGCTGACACACACTGATCATGAACAGGAAGGGCTGTTCTATGTAAAACGAGGTCATGTGATTTTTCCAGCCAATCGCAACCATACACATCCCAGTCATGACGTCGCACACACATCTCACCCTGCTCTATTCTGTAAGCTGATTTGCTGGCCGCCGAAAATGGTGCGATATTAATAGATTATGCACAGATTTTAACCTAAATTATCGCGTGATCGACAAAATCCGATCAACGTAAATACCGTGCCGATTTCAACTTTGTCGATAATAATCGCTCAACACTAGAAACGAGTACTGTATCAACATTTGCTGAAAGGCCACTCTGCCAGGAAGAAGCCAAAACATACAAAAGCTAGATAAATGTTTGCAAATGCACACAGGAACAAAGACCTACATTTTTGGAGACATGTTCTATGGTATGATGAAACTAAAATTGAACTGTTTGACCATAATGACCATTGTTACTTTGGAGGAATGAGGAGAAGCTTGGAAGCCTAAGAACACCATCCCATGGGGATGGAAGCATCATGCTGTGTGGTTTTTTTGCTGCAGGAGGGACTGGTTCACTTCACAAAATAAATGGCATCATGAAGAAAGAAGATTATGTGGGATAAACGTGCTATAACTGTAGAGATAATATAGGAAGCGCTCTCAAGTGAAATACAATATTAACGATATTTACCAAGTAGAGAGCCGCTCACCTGGTAGTGTTGTACTAAATGGTACAACAAATATACTCACTGAAAAGATCAGTTTGATCGTAGGATTCCCAAAAAGATAGCAGCCAAGCAGGTCTCTTGCACCATGGAGATTCACTCCGAGGATCCACGGACAGCTCACTGTACAAAGTTACTCAAGAGAAGATAGTAGCGCTCGGGAATCAGTGTAAAAAACTATAGACACCTGGGTATTATGCCACTATAATGGCGTCATAGTTTATTAATAGAATATAAATGTTATGCACAACGCATTTCACAGGCTAAACAAGCCTGCTTCCTCTGGTACCTCATAGTTTTTTACACTGATTCCCGAGCGCTACTACCTTCTCTTGAGTAACTTTGTACAAGAAGATTATGTGGCAATACTGAAGCTACATCGCAAGACATCAGCCAGCAAGTTAAATGGGTTGTCTCACTACATTGATTCATCCTGTTTTCTTGGTTTCATTTTGAATTCAGGGGCATGTTTACTGGTTTCTACTAGGCTACAGTAGAAGCCAGGTCTGTAGCTATAGCAACCAGTGCTGGCAGCCTATCATGAAAGATTGAACAGGTCTGTAGCTATAGTGACCTGAGGAGCTGATGTAGCCCATACAAGAGGGGATATCTCAGAACAGGTGGGATACTGTTCATAGACACATATTGCAAAGTGACTTGTTTTTTAAGATCTTTAACATAAAAAGCAATCCTTGTAGTGAGACAACCCCTTTAAAGCTTAGGTGGAAAAGGTCTTCCAAATGGATAATGACCCAAAGCATAATGTCAAACTGGTTACAAAGTGGTATAAGGATAACCAAGTCAATGTTTTGGAGTGGCCATCACAAAGCCCTGATCTCAATCCTATTGAAAATTTATGGGCAAAGCTAAAAAGGCAGGTGTGAGCAAGGGACCTACAAACATGGCTCAGTTACTCCATTTCTGTCAGGAGGAATGGGATAAAATTCTTACCAACTATTGTGAGAAACTTGTGGAAGAATATCCAAAACGCTTGACCTAAGTCCTAAAGGGCAATGCTACCAAATACTAACGAAATGTATGAAAACTTTTGGCTTTGCAGAAAGTAATAAAATGCCTCAAAAAATTATCTCTCTCATTATTCTGGCATTTGATAAATATAAATATACATAATTTTGATTATCCTAATTGACCTAAAATGGGAAAGGTTTATTCTGATTTCATGTCAGATAGTGAGAAAAACATGCATGTGTCTTTTCATATGGTGTATGTAAACTTCTGGTTTCAACTGTATGAGTTTGTGTGATGCATTAAAACTATACAGCCCTTTACTGATGGAAAAGGCATATCATAACCTTAAAGGGAACCTGACAGGTGGTGTAAGCTGGAGAGAAGCTGAACTCTGTCATATAAAGGTTACTATGATTCGCAGTACAACAAACATGTTGTACTGCATATTGAGAGGTTTTGCTGTGAAATTAGTCAGAATATCTGCTATGTCTGACTGTGGCCTAACTCATCTTAAGAGAAGCTCTACCAAGTTTTAAACACACTGTCAAACAAAGGTTTCTATCACATTTATCAAGTAAAGGACACCTTTAGATTTACCCATGAAGATGCATGGATAACCATGATATAGCATGTAACTCTATCCTCCTTTATAGAATGAGCCAGAGCTGTAAACCAGAACAAGGCTTGTCTGAAACGTGTAAGTGTATCACATGCTTTATAGCCATATGTGCCATGTTGTCATTTACAATAAGGAATTACATTTTTAATTGGGGTGTTGGATCTTCAGTGTTCTAACAAGCTACATATATACCTGCTGCAATCCAACAGCATACATGTACCCTTGGAGACATAGATCTTGAAAGATCTAGATAATCTGCGGCGCTCTTAATCTTTGTTTTTCTCATACATTTTCTTATATTTATATACTTTTACAAGTAAATCATATCTCCTCAAGAAAAAAATGGGTTTAATTCTTTTAGCTGTTCCTATTAATAAAGATCCTCCAGACGCCTTATCCGTTTAGTTGCACGTCTCTGTACCTTCTTCCGATCCATAACATCCTGTCTCTGAACTGGTGCCCAGAAAGGAACTGTATATTCCAGAGAAGGTCGCACCAATGATTTGTAAAGTGGTAATATTACATCGATATCCCATGAGTCAATGCCTCTTTTAATATATGCTAATATCCTGATGACCTTAGCAGCTGATTAACAATGCATGATGTTATGTAGTCTCTGATCTACATCTATGATCTACAAGAAGACCTAGATCCTTCCAAACAAGTAATTCTCCAATGTTTTACCGTAGTAGGCTCAGAGTGGCCCACAGGAGAATAGGGGAAACCCCTCGTGGGTCCCTTAGCATTGCAGACCTGGAGGTTTTTTTAACTGCATATACATCCTTGGGAGAGGCAGAAAGGCAGAGGGTAAGAGCTAAAAAGCAAGAGGCAGAGTTTAAGAGGCATGTACAGCATATGTAGGATTGGTTCTAAAAATCAACTCCATTGGTGGGCCCCAGGTTACTTGTGGGCTCCTAGGCATCCCAGTCTAACACTGCCCCCTAGTCTGCTATGTGATTCTACCCTCATTTTTGCCATATGTCAGACAGAAGCCAAAAGAACAACATGGACATGTTTAGAATGAAGGAGCTTTCCCAATGTACAAATGAAACAGGGTGTTAAATAACTATGTGTCTACAAAGCCTTTACTATAATTTCATATGCAAAGCATAACATACCCTAGCTGTCTTAGAATAGAATAGACTAGCTTTTCTATTCACCAGTTTGTTTAACCCGCAGCTGTGGAAATTACTGCTTAGCTGCTGCTAAAATGTACTTCTCTGGGAGTGTATAGTGCAAATTCCTATTTAACGACTACAAGCAGAGAGCTTGAAACCCATATTGGATAGATTACGAAAAATTGCATAACTTTTCATTATGCAAAGAATAACATTTATATGTTGAAACTGAAATATTCTTTTAGCTGCCCTGCTATTGACTAAGTGGACTTTTTTGTGATACATTATATAACTTTAAGCTTAAGGTTTCACATTTGAAATCTAATAATAGTTACCAAAAGAAACACATAGTAACTGTTTTTCAATTAAAACCACACGCTTTTATTCACAGCAGCAGGCAAGTCCCCAATTTTCCTCACAATTATCCAGAAAACTTATTATACTCAGCTGCCTCTAAAGCAAAATATCAACGTGACTCTATTATTTTTATTTCTCAACATGCAAATTTCAACATATAAATGGAATTGGATAAAGAACCTATAATAGACCTGCTATTGTCGTCTGTGTTATAAGTCCTTATGAAATCGAAAAGTCTAACATTATCATCAAATGATTTTTATGAGCAGAAACTCTAAAAGCTTTGTAGCACATCTGCGCGACTATTCAGGAAACCATATTCCCTTCATCAAGCATGCCGGGGAAGCACACCACAATCATTATGTATACAGACATTACATAGAAAAAGACTATATACATGAGAAAATAGGACATACATAAAATAAAATGTCTGCATCTAGATACCAAGTACACTCTTAGGCCGTGTTCACATGGCTTATTCACGACGGATTTGTGAGCCGGATTGTGCTCGCAAATCCGGCTTGAATAAGGGACGGGCCGGAGCGCGGCGGGGGCACCGCTTCCCGGCCCCAAAGACTTGCATTATCCACGGCGCGTATGCGCCGTAAATAATGTGCATGTCACTGTCTCCCCCCGGGGCGGTTTCGCCGAGCGGGGAGGAGTGATGGAATCGACTGTTCTCTAATTACTCCGACGGATTGGCGCCGTACTGCAGCGCAAATCCGGCACGGAGTACGGCACCAATCCGCGGACAAATAAGCCGTGTGAACGATGCCTTACAAATCTCCTGAAATGTTGAGCAGGTGTGCTGAAATTACTTTGGAGCTTCTTCTCATGGTAATCATTAGAGATGGGCGAATTTCTCAAAATTCGGTTCGGTCACTTCGCCGAATTTCCCGACAAAAATAAATTCGGTCCGAATTACTTCGGGACGAATCACGTTAAAAAACAGCTATTTCCAGGCTGCACAGAGCCTGCAGGGTGCTGTAGAACGTTGTGCCTTGCTTAAATATGCAGAGGGAGCTTGGTTTGGTCTTCATACAATGTTGTGTTTTAGTATGACATGCACATGACTGCCACCGCTCTTAGAATCGTTTCACTATAAAATTCCCTTGGCACTTAAGAGGGCAAAACTGACCAAAAAACTGAAGGGGGAATGTAGCCTGATAAAGTCATGGCAGTGACAGCTGGAAAAAAACAAACTGAGGGCTCAGGTGGCAACATCAGTGACAGAGTGTGGAGGTGACGGCGGCAGCCACAGCAGCATGAGGTCAGACAGTGGCACAATGACATTCTGGAGGTGGCAAAAGCTGGAGTAGGCCACAGAGTGGCACAATGACACAGTGTGGAGGTTACGGCAGCAGTATGAGGTCAGACAGTGGCACAATGACATTCTGGAGGTGGCAAAAACAGGAGTAGGCCACAGAGTGGCACAATGACAGAGAGTGGAGGTGACGGCGGCAGCAGCATGAGGTCAGACAGGGCACAATGCCATTCTGGAGGTGGCAAAACAGTAGTAGGCCAAGAGTGGCACAATGACGGAAGTGTGAGGTCACAGCAGCAGCCACGCAGCGCATGAGGTCAGGCAGTGGCACAAGACATTCTGGAGGTGGCAAAACAGGAGTAGGCCACAGAGTGGCACAATGACGAGTGTGTAGGTACGCAGCAGCACAGCAGCAGCATGAGGTCAGCAGTGGCACAATGACATTCTGGAGTGGCAAAACAGGAGTAGGGCCACAGAGTGGCACAATGACAGAGAGTGGAGGTGACGGCGGTTAGCAGCATGAGGTCAGACAGAGGCACAATGACATTCTGGAGGTGGCAAAAACTCGAGTAGGCCAGAGAGTGGCTCAATGAAAGAGCGTGGAGGTGACGGTGTTAGAAGCATGAGGTCAGAGAGTGGCTCAATGACATTCTGGAGGTGGCAAAAACAGGAGTAGGCCACAGAGTGGTACAATGACAGAGAGTGGAGGTGACGGCGGCAGGAGCATCAGCATGAGGTCAGATAGTGTCACAATGACACAGTGTGGATGTCACAGTACCAGCAACAGCAGCATGAGGTCATAAAGTGGCACAATGACAGAGTGTGGAGGTGGGTGGCAATACCAGTCCCTGGTAAAGATGGTTGGTGGCAGATGGAGAAACTGTCAGCAGATGTGTGGCATCAGGCGGGTGGTGGCATCAGAATAGTGGCTGAGGCAGGTAGTTTGAACCCAGACTCATTTCTCACAGTTTGGGTGAGGCGTCATGGCTGATGTAGTGTGACGCCTGAGGCGTTGGGGTGTGGATGTCCTGGCGATCCACGTCTGATTCATCTTGACAAAGGTCAGTCGTTCCACATTTCCCGTGGACAAGCGGGTTCTCCTTGGGGTAACGATGGCCCCCGCCGCACTGAACACCCGCTCTGATGCCACACTACTGGCCGGGCAGGACAGCTTCTCCACTGCAAACTCGGCAAGTTGCGGCCACACATCCAGTTTGGCTGCCCAGTAGTCCAGCGGATATTCTAACTGGGGTGGCAGAGTGCTGTCCAAGTAGGCCACCACCTGTTGGTTCAGGGTCTGCTCCAGGTCCTGCTGCTGCTGCTGCTGGCGACTGCCCTCCTCACTAGGTGGGTGAAGGAAGCTGCTCATCAGTGACTCCAGACTTAGGTTGCTGCTGATGGAGCTGGTACTGCTCCTACCCCCCACCTTCCCCCAGCAGCCGCGGCAGTAGTACGTGAGCGCTGAAGACCCCCCCGGTCAGACCTGTCAGAGGAGGGACGATGCCGCACAAAGGCAGCGGCCAAATGACTACGGAGGATTTCCCTATAGTATTTAAGTTTGTCCTCCCTCTCAGCAGCTGGGAAAAAGGCTCCCATTTTGGACCGGTAGCGAGGGTCCAATAGGGTGGAGAGCCAGAAGTCATCCCTCTGCCGGATGCTGACTATTCGGCTGTCACTAGCCAGGCAAATCAGCATGCTGCGGGCCATCTGCACAAGTGACTCCGAGGGGCTCCCTGCCTCCATCTCCATTGTATACTGCCACGGTGCTTGCGGGTCATCTGCCTCGTCTTCCTCATCTCCATCTACCTCCTCCAGCTGCTCCTGCTCCTCCTCTCTTGTCACCTGGGTAGAAAATCCACTCATTTCATCAGAAAATGCTTCTGCTCCAATGTCCTCCTCCTCCTCCTCCATTTCAGTCCCCACCGGACTCATGTGGCCACGAGATGTAGTCGCCACGTCTCCAGTCCCCTGCCCAGACAGATTTTTCAGCATCTGTTCCAGGACGTGAAGCAGTGGAATGACGTTATTCATCCCGTAGTCCTGGCGACTGACAAATAACGTGACCTCCTCGAATGGCCTCAACAAATGGCAGGTGTCACGCATGAGCTGCCACTGGCTGACATCAAAGTTACACAGGGGAGTACTCCTGTCCACCTGGATCATCAAAAAATCGTTAATGGCCTTTCTCTGTTCATACAGTCGGTCCAACATGTGCAGGCTGGAATTCCAACTGGTGGAAACATCGCATATCAGAGTGTGTTGGGGGCGGCCGGTCAGCTGATGCAACTCGAGGAGGGTGTTCCTGGATTTGTGGGAATGGATGAAGTGCATGCACAGTTTCCTGGCCATTTTCAGAATCTTCTGAAGATTGGTGGAAGACTTCAGGAACGTTTTCACAACCATATTGAACACATTCGCCATGCAGGGCGCATGTACCATCCCTCCACAGTGCAGCGCGGAAACCATGTTACTCCCATTGTCCGTCACCATGGTTCCGATTTGCAGTTGCCACGGAGAAAGCCACACATCGATTTCTTGCTGCATGACGCGGAGCAGTTCCTCCCCTGTGTGACTTCGTTCGCCGAGGCAAGCCAGGTGTAGAACTGTGTGACACCGCTGTGCCCTACACATGTGGTATGATGGAGCAGTACTTGTGGAGGCTGAGATGGTGGTGGTGGTAGTGAAGGAGGAGGAGGCAGACATTGGCGCAGGAGCCGCAGGTTGACAACGTGGAGGAGAAAGCGGCGTCTCCTGTCCAAGTTGTTGGTGTGCCTGGGCAGGAAGCACATTCACCCAGTGGGCCGTAAAGGACATGTACTGGCCCTGACCATAGTTACAGCTCCAGACGTCTGCGCTGCCATGCACCTTGGAACAAACCGATAAGCTCAAGGACTGGCCCACCTTCTGTTCTACATATTTATGAAGTGCTGGTACTGCCTTTTAGGAAACGAAATTACGGCTTGGAACTCTCTATCTCAGCTCAGCACAAGCCATTAGTTCTCTGAACGGTGCAGAGTCCACCATTTGGAAAGGGAGGGACTGCAGTACCAACAACTTGGACAGGAGCACGGTCAGCTGCTGCACCTTAGAATGGTTGGACGCACACTGTTGTCTCTTTGCAATCGCCTCGCTGAATGACTGCTGGCGCCATGAGTAGCGAGGAGCAGGAGCATCTGGACCGGGAGATGATGTCAAAGAGAAACAGCTCCCTTCTGCAGAGGTGGTGGAGCCTTGACTGGCTGCAATGGCATGCGTGCCACTGGGCGCTGCTGCTGCTGTTGCTGCGGCAGCAGGATGGACCACCACATCTGAGCCACGTTCCTCCCAGGCCACCGGATGGTGACGCTGCATGTGTTGACGCAGGGCCGTGGTGCGAACGTGAGCTCCCTGGCCTTGCTTCACTTTCTGCCCACAGATTCTACATATTCCCAGATTTGGATCCTCCGGTGTCTTAGCAAAGAGCTGCCACACCGCCGAGTATCGGCTTTTACCGCCAACGCTCCGCACTGAGTGGCTACTACTGCCGCTGCCTCGCTGATCCTCTTTGCCGCTACTTTCTTGGACCTGCGAAGCGGGTTTTTTACCCCGTGGCCGCTTGGCTCCCGACCTCACACTGCTGCTACCCTGCTGACTCACGGCCACACAACCCACTTGCTGGCTGCGCCGCTGCCTGACGCGCAAGCTGACGCCCTCTTCTATGACGATGATGAAGCCCTTGCTTCATCCGGCTCCCCAGTGCGGTCGGCTACATCATCATCTATTTGTGTTTCATCGTCACTGCTGTCCTCATCACCGGTCTTGGTATGCAGAGGCTGACCCCTCACAACATGACCTCCCATGCCACTCTCAACATCTATACTTTGCCGCCTACTGCAAGAAGCAGGGGATATTGGCCCCATTTCTTCGCTACCAAGTAGCTGCTGACTGCCCTCCTCAAATTGTTCATCCTCGCTATATAGTACCGCTGAGCCCAGACCACATAGTAGATCTCTGGCTGAGGGAACCAGATGGGACAGAGGCGGGTTGATGACGGTGAGGGCCGCTGACCCGCTCCCGGGCCATGCTAACTAAGGATTGTGTCTGACGATCCCACCGACTCTTGGCTGGGGTTGTCAGATGTCATCTGGGAGGAAGTGGATGACCTAGTCAATCAATCAAGAACCCTTGGGTTGCTAGTCAGCACACGGCCGATAGATGACAGCGGCAGTTGTGGCCTTACCGAGTGACCCCTGCTGCGACATCTTCTTGCTGTGCTGCGACCTGGGCCTGCTCCAGGAATGTTTGTGCCTCTGCCACTCGCAGGTGAAGAGCCTGCCACCTCTCTATCTGACATACTGTTTGTTCTAAAATGTACAGACACTGTTTGATGAAGATATCTGTATGTGATCAATACACACGCTGTATTTGACTCCAAATGAACCCACTAAGAAGCTTGGTAACCCTTGGATATAAATTGCGCTCCACAAATGGGCAGGAAAAATTGACTTGTATATGTAGTTTAAAAACTCTGTGTATTTTACTGAATATAAAAGCACAAACAGGCTTAATTAACCTTCAGATATGAATTATGCTACAGAATTTCTTCTGTGGCGGTGAAAAACAAAGGGCGACATGTATGATCGGGCTTTACACCTGTTTTCTGGCGTATACTGCGCCTCCCGGCCCGTATCCCGCTGTCGGACGCAGGGATGTGGTGTTAGGTGCAGCGTTCGCCACTTTCGGCTGCGCCTCGCATGAAGGGGTGGGCAGTGGGCGCGGTGTGGGCGCGGGGTAGGCGTTCCGGGGCGGGACGCGGCGCGCTCGAAAACTCCGAGGCATGTACGATGGCGAGTCGGCAAAGCGAGGCGCAGTGCAGCGCTCGGCAGCTCCGACAGTCAGACCTAGTTGATTCTGGTCTAAATGCTCCGGCGGAGGCGAAGTGAAGCAAGAACGGAACATGCGAGGAAACATAGAAGATCGCTACACAAATCTCGGCGCTCCGCTCCGTGCAGCAGGAGTATGATTCCGAAAAATCGCCTTTATAAAGGCGGAAAACATTATCAGAAAAGAGCTGAACCTCAAAAATAAAAAATACATTAAAAAAATCACTTTCCACAAATCTAGAACGGCGCAATATCCAGAATTAGGATATTGGAAATTGCCGGGAAATACAGTAATTCAAATTCTGAAACCTATTCTCATTGGTCGGCAGAAACCGGACAATCTAAATAGTAGCGACAGTGAACCTATTATAGCCTATGGAGTAGTTTTGACCAATCAGAATCAAAGGCGGGACAGTTCAAAATACAGTAAAAATGCAGAAAAGAGCTGATTGGCTGGGCTAGCGGGGGCTTGGCTAGCTTGGCCAATCAGAATAGGAGCGACAAAGTCCCATTATATCCTATGGAGAAGTTTTGACCAATCAAAATCAAAGGCGGGATAGTTCAAAATACAGTAAAAATGCAGAAAAGAGCTGATTGGTTAAGCTAGCGAGGGCTTGGCTATCCCAGCCAATCAGAATAGGAGCAACAGAGACCCATTATATCCTATGGAGAACTTTTGACCAATCAGAATAGGAGCGACAGAGACCCATTAAAACCTATGGAGAACTATTGACCAATCAGAATCAAAGGCGGGACAGTTCAAAATACAGTAAAAAGGCAGAATAGAGCTGATTGGCTGAGCTAGCGGGGGCTTGGCTATCCCGGCCAATCAGAACGCGAGCTACTTCTCCCATTGTAGTCTATGGAGAGATTGGCGCAAATGCAATCTCCGCTCTCAGCGCCGTGCGGCATGGAGTTTTGAATAAAAAAATAATTTTTATTAGTTGTACAATATTCTCCAAAAAAGAGCTGAAACCTTCCATAAACATAAATCAATTAAATCCCTAACAACGCGTTTGTCGCCGAGACCGGAGCTACATAAGGAATTGCAATAGAGAGAATTGCCGGGAAATACAGTAATTCAAATTGTGTAAGCTATTCTCATTGGTCGGCAGAAGCCAGCCAATCAGAATAGGAGCGACAAAGACCCATTATATCCTATGGAGAAGTTTTGGACCAATCAGAATAGGAGCGACAGTGGCCCATTCTAACCTATGAAGGAGTATTAACCAATCAGAATAGGAGGTAACGAAAAAAAAATATTAATTCAATAAAATCATGTTTATTTCCTTATTTTCGTTAGCCAAGGATCAATAGTATGGATGCAACGAAAATAAGGAAATAAACATGATTTTTATTGAATTAATTTTTTTTTTTCGTTACCCCCATATTATTATTCATTTTCTATACACATCGGGACAACTTCGGCAGTATTATCATTTGATTTCGGCCATGTACAATGTTATTTCAGATTGCATTAGAAAACCCATAGGAGCGTCGCTCGCTCTCCCATTGGTTCAAATAACCGCGGCTCTTTTAACTTAGCCAATCACAGAGCTCGCTCGGAATTTCTTTCTCACATAGAACTCTATGAGAAAGTAGCTCACGCTCTGATTGGCTAAGCTGGACGAGCCCCCGCCGCTTCAACCACTCAGCTCGGTTCTGCCTGTTTACTGTATTTTGAACTGTCCTGCCTTTGAATATTATTGGTCAATATTTCTCCATAGCTTAGAATGGGCCACTGTCGCTCCTATTCTGATTGGTCAATACTCCTCCATAGGATATAATGGGCCACTGTCGCTCCTATTCTGATTGGCTGGTTTATGCCGACCAATCAGAAGAGCTTAAACAATTTGAATTACTGTATTTCCCGGCCATTCTCTATATTGCTATTCCTTATGTAGCGCCGGTCTCGGCGACAAACGTGTTGTTCGGGGTTTTAACTGATTTATTTTTATTGAAGGTTTCAGCGCTTTATCTGATAATGTTTTACACTTAATAACAATGATTTTTTTATTCATACTCCATGCCGCACGGCGCTGAGCGCCGAGATTTCGGTGTGCCGATCTCTCCATAGTCTACAATGGGAGAAGTAGCTCGCGCTCTGATTGTCCGAGATAGCCAAGCCCCCACTAGCTCAGCCAATCAGCTCTATTCTGCCTTTTTACTGTATTTTGAACTGTCCCGCCTTTGATTTTGATTGGTCCAAACTTCTCCATAGGATATAATGGGACTTTGTCGCTCCTATTCTGATTCGTTAATACTCGTTCATAGGTTAGAATGGGCCACTGTCGCTCCTATTCTGATTGGTCCAAACTTCTCCATAGGATATAATGGGACTTTGTCGCTCCTATTCTGATTGGTTAATACTCCTTCATAGGTTAGAATGGGCCACTTTTGTTGGTTTAGCTATAAAGCATCAAGCCGCAACCTGGCTGAGGCTTCAATAAAATCCTTAAAGGGCAAGTAGCGCAGTTCTGAAAGTACCCCTGTTTACGAGAGGTCACTGAACGCTTAGGTCCTTGACCAGGCTTCAGATGGACTTTTTTGTGAAATGTCTTCACAAACCAATTGGCACGGATCGAGGAGGCAGGCTCCCATGTGCGCTACTCTGGTCCATAAACAAGATTTTGAAGAACATTTCTGACTCTTCAGGAATCTACTATATGCTATTCTTCTAACTCTAGATCCCCCTCTACCTGGATAAGAGGGGGAGGTTCCTTACGAGGGCCGATAGGAGGTACTTACTTTTTTAGCAGCAATTTGTGGAAGACATTATGGATCCAGAAAGTTGGCGGGAAATGAAGATGAATAGTGACTGGATTGATAAACTGTAGAATGAAGTATGGACAACTTTTAAGAGGGTGCCTTAAGTGTAATATTTTTGGTGGCAAGACAAACTTTCTCTCGTACAGCAAACCCAGCATGTCTCTTAACGGTGTTCCTTTTATATATGGGCTGGGATTTCTTCAGGTTCAACTGAACCTGGGCCCAGACTGTGCACACTTTTTCTGATTCAAACTCTACCTTAGGTTTATCAATGGCAGATGAACAGAGAACCAAAGCACAGAAGTATATCAGCTTAGAACAGAGGTTCCCAAAATTATTTGGCCCACTGCTTACTTTTCAGAAAATAAATGACTAACCTGCCCCTTTGGAGGTTCCAGTTGGATGTGCCAGCCTCCTGAACATCACACATGCTAATTGGTTATTGGGCCTGCATGCTGTTCAGGAGAAAAGTATCCAGTACTATAGGAGCTGCCCACCCACTTCCCCTAAAAGAGCAGAAGCCTCCCACCTACTTCCCCTAACAGAGCAGAAAAGGATAACCTTAAGGCCATGTTCACATGGCTTAAAATGAGCTGTATTTCGGTCCGTAATTATGCGCCAGAGTGCGCAAATTACGGGCTGAAAACGGCCCAGTTATTACGGTAATCCACAGTTCTCATAGAGAACTATGGATTACGTCTCCTCTCCCTGCTCGGCGAATACGCCGAAAGGGGAGATAATTGACATGTGAATTACCAGCGGCGTATACGCTCCCCGCTCCCTCCCCCGCTCCCGCCCCCGGCCACACGGCGTAATTGCGGGGTGTAATTACGTCCCGCAGTTAAGCCGTGTGAACATAGCCTAACAGAACATCATCACTTCCTACTTTATAAATGTTATTGTAAAAATGGTATAAGTGTCAAAAATTTTAACAACAGTAATTTAAAAAAAATACTTTAAAACAAATGTTAAATGAGTAAAAAAATTAAAGGAGCTGGACGGACAACCTCTTTAATTCTATAGTACATAAAACATGTACAAATTTTTGTTTTTTTCAAAATGTTCTTCTAGTCTTTTTTTCATGCTTCCACTCTATTTTCGGGCAGGTTTTTGGACGTTTTTTTTGGCGCGGATCTGCTGAAAAACAGCTCAAGTGTTAAGCATGGCATGTACATTGAAAACCAGTGAAACTGCATGAAAAACTGTCAAAAAACATACCAAAAATCTCAACAAAAAACTAAAAACTGGTCAGAAACCCAGCTTATTAAAACAAAAAACTGACAAAATACTCATGTTCAAAGTGGTTTTTAGGGTATGTTTTTTTTGTCCTATGGGGATAGCCCCAAGCCAAAAGACAAGCCAACAACATTGTACAATATTCACTGATTCTAAATTTAGAATCCGAAAATTTTTTGTGGTACCCACTAATGTTTTTAAATTTTTTGTATATGTTTTTTCGCTTGATATGGCTAAAAGTCTTTCTAAAGTTAATTTTGTACTTCAGGGGTCCCGCCAAAGGGGTTAAATTTGTTAATTTTTACTTACAGCCAGGGCACTGGGGGTGGAGACGGGGGGGAAAGGAACAGAAAATTGGGTAGAGCCGGGGGCGGGGCTTTCCATGTGGGCCGGGAAGTCTGGGTTTGGACATGCAAAGGGGATGGGGAAAAGGGGCTGTGAAAAGAGGGGAGAAAAAGTGGCTGTGAGACCTGCTGTAAGAAGGGAAAGGGAAAGCTGTTATACGTGATCTGCACTGTGGGGAATACTTCCGTAAAATTTTATGTATTTGCATTTTTTTTTGACTGGTTTTCATTTTTTCCACCTACCTCCCTTACAAATTGGGCGTCCCCGAACAGGAAATTTAAATTACCTCTGTGACTTGGAAGACTTTATTTCGCACCAGTGTAAAAATCATACACTTTGAGGAGGTAAGGAAAATGCACTACAGTATACTACACCCCTTGCAATGTCACGAAGGGGGGGTGGACACCCCCATAGGGGTTTTTCTGCTGCAGCACAAAACCATGCCACTAACAATGCCTTACTATTTGGGGGCACCTTTGGTCCCTAGTTTATGAAGGGGAACCCACACCTCAGAGACTTTAAAAAAAAGATCTTAGCCATAATTTAGACTGACCCGTTTCCCCTGGGGAAAAAGGTGGAAAAATTTTCTGATTTGGCCCCCTGCAAGGTTTTGACTAAAGGAAGTAAAAAAACAGGGCCCCCAAAAGAAAAAAAAAAAAACGGCTGGCAAGTCCTTGAAAGAGAGACAATCTTTGCACCAGAACTGTGTCAGAATTAAAAAAAGAGATTTTTTAGCAGGAGACAGCAGTCACTAAAAAATTTTAAAAGACTATGCCTTAAGTTTTACAAGAAGCCCTCCTGCATTAGCAAACTGATCCTGCGAAGTAACAAATGTGACAGAACCTGAGGGAAAAGTTTATTGAAGGAGTAATGTCAAGGGGAAAAACTGGGCCTTGAAAAGCTTTTCTCCATAATCCAACTGCGTTTCTTAGATTTCAAAGAGATTTGGGATAAAGGTTATGACTGTGGGACAGCCTCAAAGCCACACTTAATTTTTGATGTGCCCCTGCTCAGGCTTTTAAAATCCATGAAGGTCCCCGAATA
>JAODAL010045249.1:0-32110 GCA_025379985.1 Phyllomedusa bahiana | reverse complement strand
GATGCTTTTTCACCGGGGCCCGGAGCTCACCCCGGCCGGGGGTGATGGGGCATGACCCCAGCGGTAAATTACCGCTGGTTCCATGCCGCGATCGCGCGCGGCTCGCCCGCAAGCCCGCGCGATCGCCAGGGCGTATGCATACGTCCATTTGCGGGAAGTCACTTCCCGCTAGGGCGTATGCATACGCCCAATGTCGGGAAGGGGTTAATCATGACAGATTGATCTCCAGCCCTGTCCTCATCAACACCCACACCTATGTTAATGGAGCAATCACTGAAACGATGTTAGCTGCTCCTTTTAAGGCAGGCCTGCACTGAAGTTGAAATGTGTTTTGGGGGGAAAAGTTCATTTTCTAGGCAACTATTGACTTTGCAAATAATTGCTGTTAAGCTGATCACTCTTTATAACATTCTGGAGTATATGCACATTGCCATTATAAAACCTGATGCAGTAGACTTTGTCAAAATTAACATTTGTATCATTCTCAAAACTTTTGGCCATGACTGTAGACAGGTGCCTGAGTATCTAGTTTAGCTTAAAGGGGTTTTGCCACAAAGTGAGTTGCTTTCCTCTTATCTGGCTCAGGAGAAAATGTAAACAAATCATGAAAGCTGCAGAGGGGATAGGGAGGGGGCTGAGCAGCGAGGAGAACAGAGGGAGAAGTAAGGGAGCGTCTGCAATGTTCACTCAAATAATAAAATTACAACCAGTGGATTGTCTATACAGCCTAAAGCCTCATACACTGCCCTTTCTCCGCAGTCCCTTGGAAGCTCATTCATGCTCCCTGTCATCGGATAAGAAGTGCAGACAATGGAAGCACGGCCTGTCATCTCTCCTGGTCGTGTCTAATGAAAACTTTTAAGTATCTAAGGGATTGTAAAGAAAGCTGTAGCTCTCACAGGCTTCACTTTTTGTAATCACATATATTTAGAAAAGTGATTAAATACCCATTTTGGAGCATCCTACGTCAACATTACATCGTGGCAAAACCCCTTTAATAGTGTTTTTACATAAAGCTGTTTCAAAGAGTCACAGGCAGCTTTTCATTCACAGGCTGGACTATCTGAGACGTAATATAAAGACATAATATTTAATCTGTGTAAACAAAGCTACAGGTGTTCTGAGAGGCAAAAACAATTGCTTATCTGTAAACAAGAATTCCTAAAAAAATATGTTTAACATAAAAATGTGAGTTAAACAATAAGTCATTTTTTGATTACACATTCCCTTTAAGGCCTGTTTACTCAGACCATTGATTGGGAGGACAAACTTTCCTTTGAGTGTTCATTTGAGTGTACACATCCAACACAGGATAGTGTTCATTTGTGAGCTCATCACATCTTTTATCTCAACAGAGAGATCATCATTTATAGGCAGCACACCTCTCCATGTAAACAAGGCATGTGCTGCTTACAATGATTGTTAAAGGGAATCTGTCGCCAATTTTTTTTGTTACTTATTAAATCAAGCCCCTGATCCATATTCTTTTTTCTCAGTCGTTTTTATTTCCTGATTGTAGATTTCTCAATTCTGCCGTCTATATATGATTGTGGGGAAGACATTCTTGCTTGCACTGCTTTAACAGCAGTCGGAGAGATACTTTACAGCAGCTTCATGCCCATAGGATTCTTAAGACAGATTCTGTCCCATAGACGTCTATAGGAGAGTTTTCACTGTGAAGGGAGGGGAAAGGGGGAGCTGTGACATCTCCTCTTGTGAATGGTGGATCCTGTGTTATCTATACATATTGGTGTCTCCTTTCAGTGTGACCTTGCTTTTACTGATAATGAGCACACTTTTGAAAAGCTCTCTAAACAGAACAGGAAGTGTCAGACGATTATTAGGCCTAGTGGCCAAAGTGAAAACTGCAGGACTTAAGAATTATTAAAAAATACTGAAAGTGATATGGAAAATTAAAAAAAAAACATAACCAAAAATTCCTAAAAAATGTGTTTAACATAAAAATGTGAGTTAAACAATAAGTCATTTTTTAAAGACACATTCCTTTTAAGAAGCAGAATGGTTTAAACTGAACAATTGCTAGAACAAGATCGTCTTGATAGTTAGTGAAAATGAAAGTATAAAAGCACTAATCAACTTCCTGTATTATTGTTTGCCACCTGTGACAGGTAATTAATCTGCCTCTGTAGGAACCAATACCAGGCAGGTGATGGCCTCAGTGAGTAGAGGCTGCTTCCTGGTCTCAAAGCTTTTTCACACACAGTAAATGAAGAGGTGTGCACCTACCTAAGGGAATGTGATTCTACTGTAAAACAGGACATGTGGCAAGTAATTATGGCGGGTATTGGCTGTCATTTTGTATGGAGAAGCATGTGGCTAGAACTTTGTATGTCGGAACATGTAGCTGGCACTATAATGCTATACAACGCTATTTATAGCAGATGTGGCTATTGCAGAAGGGGTACTGTGGCACTAACTTTTCCTGAGCTAGCATTGGAAAGATGCTACCAAAAAAAGATAAAAAGTTGCTATAGAGTGCTGTACATGCAGATATGCTGTAGGCTAGAGTCTCTTTATCAGTCTGAAATCTTGGAGGTACAGTATGTGTATCTCTACAAGTTTTTCTGTTTTGGTCTTGTAAGATTTCAGGGTTTTTTTTCACTATGCAGAATATAAAATTTAAACTTTTAGTTTGCATGACCTAAAAAAAACTACATCAAACATCACAGAAATACTCAGAGTATTTTGTCAAGTAATTTTTGCATGTGCAAACACTTACCAGTGCATGTGAATATACCTTAGTGTGTATATTTGTATCTGATATTAGGAGACTAACCTGGTACTGCCGTCAGGAGTCTGTCCAAGACTCAGTCAATTGTAAAAATTTTTTTTCTTTTTCCCTTTTTTTCCCACGACACATGAAAAATATACAACAAGGTTACAACTTTCATATATTGAACCATTATAATGCTCCCTCAGGTCCGTTTAAAGGGTCTTTAAAGGGACCTGCCTGGTCAGTGTAGTCTTTAAACTAACCTATGGACAGTTGTGACCTCTCTGCACTTAACTCAACTAATCAAGTACTTAATTCACATTACACAATTTACAGTTTGCGCACCAGAATAGAGAAACTCCTGTTCTGGCCCTCTCTTACGGCACCCTTTCCCATCAAACCACATCCATAACATTCAGTCCAGAAATCCTAAGGCAGCCAGTCTCATAATTCATGCTATACATGGATCTCTCCCATACTAATGTCTCACATGACAGCTCAGCTGTGTTTGAGTCTAGAACCTCTCAACCCACCTTGGGCCCCTCCTGGCCTGACAAATACCCTAGCAGGCTTCCCAGAACTGACAAATGTGGATAGCCAGGCTGCCTCAGTGACAGCATGGAAATAGTTCTACACTTCCTCAAACTACTCCAGCTCACTACACTAAACTCAGTTTATACTCCTCAGGCTCCACATGGTAAAAAAGCTGACAATTCCTGACATGGGGCTTCCATGTGCTGCACTGCATGACCCACAGTTCAACACCACACACTTTGGCCTCCAGACCATTGCATTGTCTGAATTTGATGAGTCTCTTTGGCTATATTGTTCACCAACCCTTCATCAGTGAACTACGTCACACACCTCTTTTTCTGCTCCTACTATAAGTTCCATGGTGCTGTAACAGCTGCAGGACATGCAACTGGGCTAGTAGTCTTGCAGGATGGTACAGGAAACCAGATCTCAGGTACTTCAGGAGGGCGGAGAGAGTAGTTTTGGTCATGAGGATAAGAGAGACATACAGAGAAGCCTGAGAACAGGAAGGAAGAGATACCGTGGTTGGAGTTTGGGGTGTGTCATCACTGCCTCCACACGTACCTCAGAAGAAAAGGCTTCTAAAAGTTATCATTACTGCTGTTGTTTAATTTGCTGCTATTTAGACACGGTAAAGAAAACTGAAATTAACACCATTAACACCCTCCAATACATCGCAGCACCCCAGTGCCACATCACCTACACCGTGGTCATCGTCAGGCTCCCTCTTTGTCCATTTGTTAGCCAACAGGCAAGAAAAAATAATCTGTATCTCCATGTGTGCTGCAAGTGTTCAGCCAAAGTTAAGCATCTGCAGAGCAAATAAAGCTGGGGAAATGGTCACGTGGATAATTCACATGACTGGATGTGGAGACCATCACTTTCCATTATTTACATATCCTATGCACAGGCAGCAGGGGTCTTTGAACTTAATTTAGAGGTTTCTGTTACAGAACACAATAGGTTATGGAATTTCAGAAGTTCTACTAAAGGTAGACACCCTCATTTAGGACCGGTCTTTTTTTTTGCTCTTCAGGCCAAGTTCTCGTAGTGCGTCATACCAAGATCCATATTGTGTAGGTTTTCCTTACCTGCTTTTATCTTTATCGTGTTTTAATATGTTTACACGATGAAATCTTGTTTTATAGATATAAGAGTGATTTAAGTTTCACCTCACTTCAAGTCTCCAAACGCTTGAGGGCTTGTTTTTTCTTGTATGTGTTGTAGTTTTTGTGGCATCATTTTGGTTTACATGTATTTTATTGATTGACTTTTATAATACAAAAAAGGAGGGGGGCATGGAATATCTGTCACAATATGTGCCTAAGTCCCAGCTGCTGACCAGACACACTCATGTTGGCATTCCCCTCTCTGACCGCCCACCGGCGGCAGTCACTTGCCTCTCTCGGCTCCTGCACCGCTCCCATCTGCTGCTTGTAACTGGCGCGCGCATACACTGCCAGTCCTAGTCCGTATCTGCCGCTGCCATCTTGTTACCACAGCGACCCCAAGACATGTTGTGGGTTTCTCAACCAGTGCACCATTCATTTTGAGGTCCTTGGGCATCAGTTCCAATACGAGTGAAGGGATTCATTGATGGCGAACCTACAGGAATTTTTTAACTCCTACCACAAGGTTTTTTTTGTAAATCTGAATCTGGGTGCAATTCCTCTGCTGCATTGTCTCTGCCCTGCTTCAGACAAGGCAATTCCAATACACCATTCGGTTCTGTACTTTGGCCTCTGAGCTAGTCTGGAACAATAAGGCTCTTGTAGCGGCTTTCTGGGAAGGCCTTGCTAGGTGAATCAAGGACAAGCTAGCTGGTTGTGATCCTCCAACTACTCTGGATGACCTCATCACTTTAGCCACTAGAATTGATGTTCGTTTTTCAGAAAGACAGTTGGGGCTTTGCCAGCAGGAAGAGTCCTCCCAGCCACGCCGACTGCACCACCTTGCACCTATATTCCAAAGATCACCACTAACTCCATCAACGTATCCTCAGAACAAACCTATGCAGATGGAGAGAGTTAGCCTAACACAAGAGGAACGCACCCGCAAGCGCACCTTTGCCTATGTCAGGTCTGATATACATATATATGAGTGTTGTATCTTTTTATACTTTTATACTTTTATATGCTTCAACTCCTAATTTTTCCCTTGCTACTAAGCTGCTAGCTATAAGTAACTGTGCAAGATAAGATGGTGCTGACATCCTGTGTACCGCACACAGATGACGTCAAATATTTACTGGAAATCAGATGTTTTACCAGAAATAAGATGACTTACTGGAAACCATCCGAGATGATGTTAATATTGCGGTTAATCTAACCAATAAGAAGTGGAAAGCAGAAGATGTCTAATTTGTTGCAATAATAACCATGCCTTAAAACCAGGCCCTCTTCCTTTCCTGTTAAATACTTGTGCATTAGTAAACCCCAGAAGTGCTGATTGGACCAGGGTGAGAGCATGAGCTGGGTTTGAAACGGAACTTTGTATCTGTGTCATTCTCGGCGCTGTGCACACATGCTGCTATCTGATTGGGAGTGACTGACTGACCCGGGTATTGTCGCTTCACGACCCCGACACTTATACTTTGGCAGTACTGAGCATTTCCTAAAAAACTGCCCAGTTTGCCTGGGCAACATCTGGGAAACTCCAGCATCTAGGCCTTGTGGGAGAGGAGAGCCTGGGCAAAAACGCATGCTCTCTCCGCTTTACTAGGCCAATCACACTTAGCTCCGCATCTGGCCTTAGCCTTCAAGTTCCTGCCATCCTGAACTCCACAGGAAACTCCATCCACTCGTCCACAGTTTCCAGATTCCATCTGTCAGTCACTCGGCTAGACAGATCTTATTTTCTTCTGTCAATGGAGAATTCTTGAAGGAATCTGTTCTATATTGTACTGAACCACTGACGCTACAGGTTGGGAAGTTGCACAAATAGAAGTTTATGTTCTACATTCTCCTACGCTCCACTTCAGCAATTCTGGGTCTTCCATAGCTGCAGCTGCAGGCCCTAGTATTGGATTAGAAAATAAATGGGCAAGGTCACTCACTAGGGTCAGCAATGTCACTCACTGTGTCTCTCATCCCTATGCCCACTGCAACCCACTTCCCCAAATACGCTCTTGAATCTGCTTCCAATTTCTCCTATTCCCTGCTAAGCATTTGCGGATGCTTACAGTGAGAAACAAGCAAAGACACTTAAGCAATATCAGTGCTATAACTGCAGTTGCAGTCGTCCTCTGCCACTGATGCTGGTCTTTACTCCTGCCTGCTTCTCCCCCTGCCGACTGCTTCTATTGTTCCAGCTGTGTACTTCCAAGTCCAAGAAGCTTCCCAGATCTGGAAAGTTATCAAGCCTGAAGGAAGCACTTGGGTAATATCAATACTCCACACCTTTCTCAGAGATTTAGAAGAAGATGGAGAAGAAGAGGCGACTTAAAGCAGGCTGTACAGTCACGATGTGCGCTGCGGTCCCCGCCTTGGGCCGTGGAGGCACTCAAATCAGCATTCTTCTCTCTGGATGCCCTGCTGGCAGCTACTCACCTCTCCTTGCTCCTGCCTGTCACCAGAATGTGTGTACTCCTTTCCTACGGCATGTACAGGCTCTCTGAGATTTGCTTCCTGTGTACCAGGTTTGGTACTTCAGCTGTCACCGAAGAGAGGCCATGTCAGGGTTAGCGACCTGGGATTCCCCTACAGCCAATTCCACACTGCTTTGCAGAGGGCTCTGGTGACTACCAGTTGGCTCCTTAGACTCTGCACCCTGGTGTGTCACCACTCACTGTGACCCAACGGTTCCATATCAGTATCCATGACAATATTACAATAGCAAATTGATACAAGTTATAGTTATGGAAGCAACTGTAGAATACATGCATCAACACTTTTTTCCATTGTGTTCCTGGTAAAAGTTATCATTGCTAATTTTAAACATGCAAGACAATTCCATCAACTCCAGACATAAATGTTCTAGATATAGACTAAGGATAATAAGCTTAAAGGGGTTTTGCCATTTGGCAAAGTCCATCTTGAGATCAGCTTATTGCCCACAAAGAGCTCACCTCACAAAACAGGGAGATGGCCTCTCATTCATGTCTATGGTAGTGCCGAACATAGCTGACCACACTCGCTCAGCATAGAAATGAACGGAATTCCCACCTCTTCACTTCTCGGTTGGGACATGGGAACGAGCTGGATGCCGAGACTGGAGTACTTGCTTGGCTGTACTCTGAACCCCCATAAAGAATATGGAGTGAACCATATGTGCGTGGCCCCCTTTGTTCTCTGCGGCTGACTCATTCCCATACAACCTTTTAATGACATTTTGTGATTCTTCAGTGAAGGCTTTCTTTTTTTTCTTTTTAACTTTCTTTTTTTTTTTTAAGATCTTCTTTACCATTTGCTGCTTGTCAATTATTTAGTTTACTGAATTTTTACTTAAGTTTGACTGTGTATATTATATAAATGCATGCTTGCCATTCATTTATAATGCAACAAAATCTTGTATACAAAATCATATACGTACTATGGCAGCTTGTAGGAGGCAACATATGTCCTGCTGGCATATTTTCAGTAAAAAATACCATCATTTAGAGCAAAGCTCCACAGTCAGACCATCTGAAATAGGTTGTCTGGTTCAGGAAATCCATTTTCAAATATTATATCAGTGTATTCTGAATTAGCAGAGAACAATTCCCTTGTTGAGGACATTTTTTCGGTTAAACAGAGTGAAGATTGGCTACAAAGATTGCCTCTCTGGACTGGGTACTTGTATATTTCCACTGTGGTAATACTTGCGGAATGCGTGTGATTGCAGCAGATCAAGCAGCAACTGTGCATAAGAGAACACTAAAATACTACATCCTAGATTTCAATTAATTAAATAATCCAGTTGCAATTTTCCATTCATAACATTGCATAGTGGAATGCGTTGAGAACCATAAAACATAAAAATGATCAATGAAAATCAAAATGAATATCCCATGGGGTCTGGATTTGGAATGAGGGCTATCAAACAAGACATGGAAACCTCTAAAGAAGCATTTATGCTATCTACAATACATGAAAAAAAACTTTGAGATTCTTAGTTCACATGTTTTATACATAAAATGTGTAAGCCACCCCCGACTATCAACGGGATCTCAAAGCGGCTGGTCCTACTCTATTTTTACCTCTCATTTGAGTCCAATTAAGACTTCTCATTTGGGTCAACAGACCTCCACAATCCAGAGATAAAAAAAAAAACACCAGCCTTATAAGCACACTGCACTGATCTAGCAACCTGTGGAGGTGGGCGGGGTGCAAGAAACCAAAATGGAGGCATCCATTCCTCCCTATATAAATTAAAAGCAATATATGCCAAATGCAACATATAGTTCTGCACAAAAAAAACATTTCTGAAAAAACACAATGTGAACCTGGGTGCCACTGGCATGGTTGTGGCATTTATTTTATGTGTTATTTATATATATATATATATATATATATATATATATATATATGATATATATATATATATAATATATATATTATTATATTATATTTACTATATATATATATATATATTTACTATATATATATTATATATTCACACACAACACACATCCAATATCAGTGGCACAACCATCAGCTGATGAAAGGGCTATCTGTGATGTGTCTGTGGATGTGTTGGTCTAAAGAAGCAATTTATGCTATTCTACAATACCATGAGAAAAAAACTTTTTGGCTTAAACATTTTTTGATCAACACATGTGAACTAAGAATCTCAAAGTTTTTTTCATGGATTTGGAATGATACTCAAAAACAAAGGGGACAATCAATTTTCAGGCTTATCGAGCGTAAGTGGCAATGCCTCAAGACAAGTAAATGAGGCTCAGTGGTGTGTGTCTGTATGACCTGCTTACAACACCTGGGCCCACTGCACCTCCATATTGTCTCACAATGGGTCTGAGGATCTCATCCCGATTCCTAATGGCAGTCTTCGGCCCTCCAAGAGAAATGTCTCCGCATGTTACTACCATGACTGAACCACTACCAAACCAGTCATGTTGGAGATGATGCAGGCAGTAGAATGTTCTCGTCATGGCGTTCCAGACTCTGTTACATCTGTGTACGTGTCACGTGTGGGTGTGTGAACCGCTCTATCCTTGAAGGTGTGTACAAGTGCTGTCTCAATGTAGAATTCTGACCAATCATTGGTGTTTCTATGACAAATGCCAATCACCCCTCCTACAAGTTGGGCTGTAAGCCACAACACCGACTTGTGCAGTTTGGTGCCTTTCATCCCACCCTCTGAGTCTGTTCTGACTAGTGTCGAGCGATTTTTATCGACAAAGTTGAAATCGGCAAGGTTTTTATGGTGATCAGAAATTACAGATCATGCCCCCCCCCGATGTAAGTGTGTAAGGGGAAAAATCTAGTGCATCATCTATTGTAAGATGTGATCGCGCTGTTGTTTGGGCGCTTCCTGTAATTTTGGTGGCCATGCAAATCAGAGATTACAGATAGAGCAGGGTGAGATGTTGTCGTGCGATGTGTATGACTGGGATGTGTATGGTTGCGATTGGCTGGAAAAATCACATGAACCTCGTTTTACATTAGGAACAGCGTTTCCTGTTTCAAGCCTCAGTGTCTTCTTCAGCGTTCTCATAGGGATAGGACTGCGCTGTGCCTGTGGCCATGTACAGACTCAGCGGAAATTAGTCTATTTCTGCACAGAGAAACCTCTTCTATTAGCTGTGATCCTTCCAATTTAGTTAGATTAGAGATTTGATCCATTTTTTATGTAGTTAGCTAGAGAATTTTAAAGCAGCATCTACCGCTGTAAATTCACCGGCGGTGGGGAGCGGGGGGGGGGGCCATGCGGCAGCGAAGTGTGCAAGACAAGCTCTTAGTGTGTATAAAGAACACTGGATTAAAAGTTCACCAAGACTTGAGTTGTAGAATGTATTGTGTGTGGATTATCTTTATTATTCAACAGTTTCGCTATTGATGAAATATTTCCGGTTATTGGGTGCTGATGTGTGAACTTATATTGGATAAAACATCATTTGTCTAGTAAACTGAAGGCTCTCTTTAGTTAGCTGCAAAACTCCAATTTTAATTTATCGCAGATATAACATTTGTCAGTAGGTGTTCAAATTTTACCATTTGTACACCTGTGGACTGTTGATATATCCACTTGCGACTTAAATTAGACCAAACCAGCAATCTTTGTAGTCCAGCACCAGGTTGTTTGTTGCTAAAAATACCGTGTTTCGTACGAAAACATCACAGGTACAGTGTTTTTTGACTTATTGCAGGCTACCCAGCCATGTGTTCATCTGACGCAGCATCTACGTAATCTTTAAAAACAGCAATTCTATGTATTCTGACCACAGGCGCAGGTGAATTGAAAAGGTGCGCAAAATACGTTTGATTATATCAAAACATAACAGTTAGTGTTTTTTGACTTTTGCGCCCCAGCACTGGTCATTGAGGCAGCATTCTAGGTAGTGTATTCTTAAAACAGCTTAATTCTATATCACCACAGGTGAATTGTAAAGGTGCAAAAAAAATACCGTGTATTATATCAAAACATAAAGTTACGTGTTTTTTGTGACTTTTGCGCACCCAGCACTGTTCATTTGACGCAGGCATTCCCCGTAAATTCTTTGTAATAACAGTGCTATAATTCTATATTCACCACAGGTGAATTGAAAGGTATCGCTGTGGAACTTTTATAACCTAAGTGTGGCTTGCCTAATATTGTGTTGTGCCACTTATCCAATGTGGACTGTTGTGGATGTTAATTCAGCTTTTCTCACAGCTTGTTTTGGGTTGTAATAATGAGGTGTTGTTTTATTTATTGCTTCACATAGACTTAATGGTCATCGCGCATTATCGTGCTCACTATCGATTTACCTTATGGATAGTCGGAATCACTTCACGACTATCGACAATCGCACATCTCGGATTAGCCACGCATCGCTTCAACCACTACTGGAGACATCTGTTGCATCTGCTTCAGTTACCCAAAAATGTTGTAGGTGTGGAACAACATCAGCGACTGTGACAGCAGTAGAGTGCCAAGTAGGCGTATGCGGCAGCAGCAGGCAAGTTGTTGGCAGAACCTAATGGGTGACCTCTGGCAATCTTTGTTTTACCCACTCACCAACGCATGCAATGCAGGGCACACAATCATCACACAGAGATCAGTTTTAGTAGGTGTCTGTTGGTGCACGACTATCTGCGTCTCAACACCGATGTTTTTGCATGTGTTACGGGGACCCCAATAGACTTCTGGGTATCCAATATTGGACGAATGGCCCCGCAGCTGGTCATCACGCACATAGAGGTGTTGTCCTGCCCCAGCAGCAGCTTCATATATGAGCGGACCATGTGCAGCACAGCTGGAGGAGAGTCATTACAGGACAAACGCATCCGGCTGTTCCAAGATAATGTGGATGTCGTTTGTGATTTCATCAAGATGAATCAAGGCATGTGATCTATGATGATGTTGTTGGCTCCCAATTTGTTCGAAGTCACGATTAGTTGCCAGTCTACTGTGTGTGTATTTCCTTTCCGTGAATGAAATGGTCCTCTTGAAAAACTTTTTTTAAATTGATCATCTGTACTTGCAAATTTTATTCTCTTTTTTGTCCCAAAACAGTTCATTTTGCTGGTTTTGCTGTGAGGAGACTCGTATAAAGACAGCAAGGTTATGACAACACCGTATTCCATTTACTCACTTTATCTTAAGAAGTTTTCGCATTGTCAATAATCTTTGTGGTCAACTGTTTGCTGTGAGATTACAGCTATAATTGTTGTGTCCTAGGAACAGAAATGTGGTTCTAAGTGGATTCTCCCTCACAATTTTAATAGTGGCAGAGAAGTCATATTTATAATTTTTTTGTGTGGTATGTAGCTGTGAGATACAGCATAAATCATGGTCATTTGGAACAGAAATGCGGCATCTAAGTGGCTTTTCTCCCTCACCATTTTTAACAGTGATGAGAAGTCATTTTTTAATTTTTTGGGTCAGGCTGCTTGGAAATGCAGCAATAATACTGGTCCTTTTCGAAAATATGTTGTTTAGTGTGAATTAGACATTTGTTCATTCACAAATTGTCATAAGTGGCTAATGGGTTCATGCTTTAATTTTAGGGTCATTTGTTCGTGAACATGCAGCTATACTAGAGGTTTCCTATTTCTAAAAAATGAGTGTTTTATCCTGACATTTGTTACTTCACTATTGTCAACACTGTGGCTCATGGGTCATGCTTTGAATTTTTTGGGGCATCATTTTGCTGTGACATGCAGCTTACTACAGGTCCTATTTCTAAATAATGTTGTTTCTATACAGATATCATTTGTCTTCAAAAATGGTCAAAAGTGGCTAAAGGGTCATGCTTGATTTTTCTTGGGGATTTTTGATGTGACATGATGATGTTTATAGAGGTAGCGTTTCTGTTTGAGGGTGGTTGATAAGGGGGTGGGAGCGAGGGAGCTTAGGGGGGCAGGGGGGATTGTGGAGGGGGGAGAGTGGTTTGGGGGGAATTTTTTTTTTTTTTCATTTGTTTATTTTTAAACGTCTTCTTCCTATTCTAAAAAAATGTTGTTTCTAACTGACATTTGTACTTCACAATTGTCACAAAGTGGCTCGAGTGTGGGTCATGCTTTGAATTTTTGGGGCATTTTGCTGTGACATGAGCTTTATACAGTGGTCCTATTCTAAAAAATGTTGTTTTCTATACAGAACATTTGTTCTTTCATCAAATTAGTCAAGAGTGGCTCAAGCGGTGATGGTGCTGTCAGAAAACAGAAATAGGTTAGGACACTGTTTATGGACATTATTGCAAAATGACTTGTTTTTGCAAGATCTTTAAACATAGCTATCAATCCCTGTATTGAGATCAACCCATTTGTAATACAATGAAAAAAAGAGTGAAAACTAAGACATGGATTGGATTCCATCTATTTTTAAAAATGTGGTTTTCTAGAATTAACGTACTAAAAAACTTGCATGTTACAAAATACGCTGTTAAAAAAAAATTCCTCTTGACATTTGTTACAAAGTGAGGTACAGGAAAACTTGACTGATGTAGGTTTATCAGATGTGACATGGAAGTATGGAGCACGGACAGAGAACAAAGTACAGAGACCATTTCCCTCCAGCACGTTGTGAGTAAGATAGAGGAATAAAGAAAAAGAAGGCCAGATAAAGGGCCACCTGGGTGTAAACAGGAGCGTTAACCTCCAGTAGTTTTCCAAGTGAAGCTCAATTGGGTCGCACACTCATAACGGAGGGACAAGCGCTACCCAGGTATTGATACTGTTGTACTGAGTTGAATGTGCTGGAGTTCTCACACTTCCGCTTCGCGCTGTCTCTTGCTTCACGCACGACAGTTTTTCGTTGCTGCGTCATCAGGGCATTTTAACCTGCGTGTTATAGATGATCGGAGACGCCGCTGGGGCTCACACCGCACCCACTGTACTCCGGCCCCTGGGTCATGCTGTGTACAGGACAGTATAGTCAATGTCCAGTAAACTGTAAAAATGGTGGTTGAAAGAACTCCCTTTTTTCCCGCACTTGTTAAATCTGGGGGGTCATGCATGGTTTGGGGTCATGCTGTGGCCCAGAGACAGGGTATAGTCAATGGTCCCTGTGATGAAATATAAATGGTGGTTGGAAGAATCCTTTTTCCGGCACTTTTATTATATGTGGGGGTCATGCAGGTTTGGTGCTCATGCTGTGGGCCCAGGACAGGGATATTCAATGTCCAGATTCAAGTAAGAGTGTGATTGGTTCAAATCATTCTGCCTTCTTGCACTTTTCAATTTGTGGGTGTGATGAGGTTTAAGGGCTCAGGCTGTGGTACAAGACAGGGGATATGAATGGTCTGTGACTTTTTTTCTGTGACTTTTATAACCTAAGTGTGTTGTCCTAAGATGTAGCACGTATCCATTTGTGTCTGTTGTGGATGTTAATTTTATGCTTTCTCCAGCCTTGTTTGGGCTGTATATGAGATGTTTTTGCTCTCCCATAGACTTTAATGGTATCGCTCATAATCGGTGTCTTTTACTATCGAAGAAAAACTTATCGATAGCTATGTCCGTTAACTGTTTCCGACTATAGATCGATTTCCTGTCGTGTGTGTGCCAAGCGCTCAATTCGGACTTTTCTAACATACTTATGACCATAAGACACATGGATATTAGTTTGCTTGTCAGGAGGGTCATTTTGCAGACTTTGACACTGCTCATTCCGTGCAAAATGGATGGATGGTGTATAGCGGTCATGCTGTGGGTATAGCTACATTCTTTTGCCACTGCTGGTATTTGTGATGTGCCATCCTGGATGGGCTGCACTACCTGAGCAACTTCTGTGGGCTGTAGGCAATGCCCCATGCTACTTCTAGTTGTGAGAACAATAACAAAATGCAAAAATACCAAAAACAGGAAAAACAATTTTGAAAATAGAAAAAAATGTCTGGGGGTTTAACACCTGCAGAACCACTCCATTATAGGGGTTGTCTTGCTAATTACCTTTTTGTCTGTTGCATTTGCACAACAGCAGGAAAAATTGTTCCCAAAACATTGTTGATTCTAATGGAAGGTTGTTGATTGCCCAAAGTGGGTTAAAAATCTTCCCAAACCCCTTTGGTTGTTCCACATTTTTAATTGATATTTTATGTGATACAGCAGGTTGTTATCCTGATGGAAGGTGAACCTATGACCGTCTCAAGTCTTTTGCAGCCACGAACAGGTGATTGCCCTGTACTTAGCTCCATCCATCTTCCCAACAACTCTGACCAGCTTTCCAGTCCCTGCTGAAGCAAAGCATTCCCAAAGCGTGATGCTTCACGGTGGTGATGGTGTGTTCAGGGTGATGTGCACTGTTGGCTTTCGTCCACACATAGAGCCACATGTATGAAACGGTGTTGGTCTAAAACTCACTTTTTTCCCCATAGGTTTCTAAGGGGAAAAAAGTGAAAATTTTAGAAACCAAACCGTTTCATACATGTGGCCCATAGTATTTGGAATTTAGGCCAAAAAGAAAAATTTTGGTCTAATCTGATCAGTGCCCCTTCCCCCACATGCTTGCTTTGCCCCCACATAGCTTTTTGCAAACTGCAAACAAGGCTTGCTTTCTTCTTGCCACTCTTCTGTAAAGGCCAGATTTGTGGAGTACACGACTGATAGTTGCCCTATAGACAGATTCTCCTACCTGGATCTCTGTAGCTCTTCCAGAGTGACCCTGGGCCTCTTGGCTGCTTCTCTAATTAGTGTTCCACTTGTACAGGCTGTCAGTTTAGGGGGACGGCCATGTCTTGGTAGGTTAGCAGTTGTGTTATACTCCTTACATTTACGGATGATGGATGGAACAATGCTCCATGCGATATTCAGAGTTTTGGCTATTTTATTAAAATCTAACCATGCAATACACTTTGCCACTTTATCCCTGAGCTGTCCGGTGTGTTCCTTAATTTTCATGATGCAGTTTGTTCAGTAAACCTCTGAGGCCTTCACGAAACAGCTGTAGTTATACTAAAAATAAATTACATACAGATGTAATCTATTTACTAATTTGGTAAATTTTAAAGGCAATTGGTCACAAGTTATTTTATTAAGGGGTATCAGAGTACAGGGGACTGAATACATATGCCTACCACACTTAAGTTTTTTTAGTTTGCAAAAATTTGGAAAAGCACTTATTTCCTTTACACTTCAAAAAAATTAGCTACTTTGTGTTGCTCTATCACATAAAATATCATTAAAATACATTTAAGTTTGTGGCTGAAATGTGGCTGAAATTAACCATTGTGAGTACAAAACACTATTGTGTACAATCTTGTGGACTGACACATTGTCCTTTTGTCTACTCCAGTGGTTCTCAACCTTTCCAATGCCGTGACCCCGCAATACAGTTCCTCATGTTGCGGTGACCCCAAACCAAAAATAATTTTGATGGCTACTTCAAAACTGTAATTTGGCTACATGAGGGGTTACATATGTGTGACGCCTCTGAGCGGTACCTCTACATGTCACATACATATAAAGGTACCACTCAGAGCCGTTACATAGATGTAACCTTATACAGGGGGGCCCGTGAGTGGTACATGGGGGGTTACATATATGTGACGCCTCTGAGCGGTACCTCTACATGTCACATACATATAAAGGACCCACGCAGAGCCGTTACATAGATATAAACTTATACAGGGGGACACGTGAGTGGTACATGGGGGGTTACATATGTGTGATGCCTCTGAGCGGTACCTCTAGATGTCACATACATATAAAGGTACCACGCAGAGCCGTTACATAGATGTAACCTTATACAGGGGGGCCCGTGAGTGGTACATGGGGGGTTACATATATGTGACGCCTCTGAGCGGTACCTCTACATGTCACATACATATAAAGGTACCACGCAGAGCCGCTACATAGATGTAACCTTGTCCGGGGGGAGGCTGTGATTGGCACATGAGGGGTTACATATGTGTGACGCCTCATGTGCCACTCACAGCCCCCCCTATAAGGGGAGGGGGGGGGGGAAATGTAATGTGTATATCATGTGATGGCTGTATGTGGTACAAGTAACAGGTTAATAACATATAACTTGCACCACATACAGACATTACATAATGCAATGGATGTGTGTGTGTGTTTAACACTAAATTACCTTGCAGTCAGGAACAGCCCTGCCGTACAGTGTCAGCGTTCTCTCTGCACTGAGTACGGCAGGGCTGTTCCTGATGCTTGGTACATATTGTGGGTGCGTTGATGCTGGCGCGCTTTCAGCGTCCTGCACGCACCACCCACAAGAACCGGGGACGTAAGTCCGTCCTCGCCGCAGCGCGCTCACAGGGCGGCTCACTGAGCCACCAATGCTGAGAGGAACGGCGCCCACTGCTCCCCTCCCCTCAGTAATACAATGCTGTGGGCGCCGCACTATGCAAGCAGCGCAGAGGGGCGAGCGGGGCCGGCGGCCACAGTGCTCCTCCCTGCAGCTATTAAGCTAGTGCGGCGCCCCTCTCAGCTCTCCGGCCGGCGACCCCTGTGTTTTGGTCGTTCGACCCCCGCCGGGGTCACGATCCACAGGTTGAGAACCGCTGGTCTACTCAATACTGTATTCTCTTGTAAACTATGTAGTATAATAATACCCTGCAGACTGCCTCTATAGAACTGGTTGCTGGCCATTATGCACCAACAATAACATGAAAACTATCATCCTTTTCCTCTTTTGCCACCAAAACAACTTTGATTTTAACAGTATGGACTCCGCAAGAACTCCGAGTATATCCTGTGGCATCTGGCACTAAGACATCACAAGTATATCCTTTAAAGCGTTGTCTCACCACATCGATTCATCTCACCTCATTCCTGTTTTCTCGGTTTCATTTTTGAATTCAGGGGCAGTTTTACTGGCTTTTATGGCTCCTGCTGGCTACTACTGGCCTGCAGTGATAAGCTGCTGAGGACACCAGGTCTGTAGCTATAGCGACCAGCGCTGGCAGCCTATCAGGAGAGAACAAACCAGTCTGTAGCTATAACAACCTGAGGAGCTAATGCAACCCATGCAAGAGGGGATATCTAGGAACAGGTAGGACACTGTTAAAGGACAGTGAGACAACCGCTTTAAGTCCTGTAGGTTGCAAGGTGGGACCTCCATAGATCGGACCTGCTTTGTGGTAGAAGTAGTAGCATACACTTATCCCCAGTGACATACTGGGGTACCTAGGGCCCACCAGTGGAATTGTTAACAGTATCCCAGACTGAGGATAATTTATTTAGATGTGTAGATATGGATGGAAGTGATCATGTATATTTCTTTGTTTTATGAAAGCTTTGCATTGTTTCAAGGTGCCCTAGACAAAGAAGGTTTTAGTTTATTGTAACCCTCCACACTGACCACAGAATCCAATAAAAGATCAAGGACCCGTATAACTGGTGATTTACCTACATTTAAAGTGTAATTGTTTTTATTATGGTTCCCACAATTAATAATCTGAAAAAAATACCACTACTAAGAATTTAGGTCTTCATGAGCTATAATACCATGCCTGAACTCCGCAAAGGTTTATGGATATTCAAACTACACAAAAATCATACCACCCAACTGTCCCAATTTGGGCGGGACAGTCCTGATTTGAGAACAATGTCCCGCCATCCTGGGATGTCTAGGAGAAGTCCTGATTTTTCGGGATATACCAGGGACCCAGGGCATATGCCCTGAATCCCTGGTGCAGTGCCGTTCACTACTCTGTGCGTCCGCATGACGCACAAACAGTGTGTGCAGACTCACGTGCCGGCTGTAAGCCAGCAAGTGTAAAGGAACAGTGGCATAGGGGAAGTGTTATAACCTGCTCTCCTGACGTCATTGGCTACAGGAGACACGACCTTCCCTGCAGCTAGGCTATTTTGTCTAGCTATGAGCAGTAACAGAGGGAGGTAGGTGACCTTCGTCACTCCTTCCCTCCCTGTCCTACCCACCTGATCCCCCTCGACCCTCCACAGTCCCTCTCCACACTTCCTGCCCCCCCATAGCATATCCAGCTTTCCTGGGTGCTGGATAGGTTATTCAGCATCTGGGAAATCTGGGTGACGTCCTCTACAGCAGGTGTCCAGCTTTTCTGGATGTCTTCTGTGGTGGATGTCACCCAGCTTTCCCAGATGCTGAATAACCTATCCGGCATCTGGGAAAGCTGGGTGACATCCCTCCTTATCAGGCATCCAGAAAAGCTGGGTGCCTGCTGTGGGATATGGGTGCCACTCTGTTTTCCTAGACGCCTACGTTTGGGTATGTCACACAAGCTTTCCTGGGCACTGAGTAGGCTATTCAGCAACCTGAAAAGCTGGGTGATGCCCTATTTGTGGGGTTGTTTTTTTTTTTTTTTTTTTTTTTTTTTTTAACAGGTTTCCCTTTTGGACTTCAACTGATTTGGTGGACTGCGTCAGACAATGTTGTATCTATTTGTTTCAATAAAATGGTTAACGAGGGCTGGTGTCTGGGAGGGTTTATTGAAAAGAAACAGTTTTTTTCTGCTTCTGTGTGTTTTATTCATTTTATTTTACTGATCATAATAGAGGTGTCTGACAAACTCCTCTCCATTACTATTGCTCAGGCTTGGTGTTAGCCAGCGGCGGCTTTTGGCACTGCAAGGCTGCTCCTAACCCCCTATTACTCCAGTACCCAACACACCAGGGATACTGGGAAGAGCCAGGTAATGATCAGAAGCGGACTCTCTAATGTGATGTTTCTGCTCCTGGAACGGCTGCGGGCTGGTATTTTTAGGATGAGAAGGGACCACTATCGATGGACCTTTCCATTCTGATAGTTTCAGGATGCAGCTGTCGATTTTATCTAGGCTGGTTATGGAAAATGGGGGTACCCCGCAACATTTACCAGAAATCTAAAAAGAACAATTTTTTTTCAAAAGGATGAAAACAAAATGATGTGGGGTCCCCCATTTTTAATCAGCCAAGGTAAAAACAGCAGCCGCAGGCTGATATTATCAGGATGGGAAGGTCCATGAATATTGGCCCTTTCCCACTCTAAAAATACCAACTGCAGCTGCCCCAAAAGCAGACCATCATACTAGATGTTCCCCCTCTGATGGTTAACCGGCTCTTCCCAGTACCCATGGTGCGTTAGGTACTGGGGTAATAGTGCCATGGGTTTAGTGTCAACCCAAGCGATAGTAGTGGAGAGGTATCTGTCAGATCCTCCATTACTAACACTGGAATAAAATGATAAAAAAACAAAGAAACAAAATAAAAAAAATGATTGAAATAAATTCTTTCCAACACTAACCCTCGCTGACCATTATAGTTTAGTCATAGCTGTGACTGATTATCTGGGGGTGCATGAGATGGATTACAGACCACAGCCACACCACAATCTCTGGGAGGGTTGGTCCTCTGTCTCCCTCCAGAAGATTGTGCCTGTAAGCTGTCGCTGTACCTCCTTTCTCACCCCTGCAGTCAAACGCCAACACAAAAAACAACCCTCACCTAACATTCTATAACACCCTCACCACTGGTTATTGCCACATAATCCCCACTCCACCTATCACCGCGTGGGGAGTTTGTACAGAGGAGGGACTTGGTAGGGAGGTGTTGGAAACGTGAGACGGCTGAAATGTTTGTGTGTGTTTAATTCTTGCAGGGACGAGGCATGGCTGTAAGAAATCATCATGGCAATCTGTAGCAGATGAGGAAAGGGAATGACTCCCTTCACCTGTGAGTCACTAAATGTAACTGCACTCTAAGCACTTATATGTATGCAGAGTCTGTGTACTACTGGTATCTACCCCCATATGGTCACTGTGGCAGTAATATTGGTATTAGTGTAATGGTTTATATTAAGGATCAGTATGGCAATGTTATTCTATCACTATGTGGTGCTGATATGTGGTCATGATATGATGGTATTATTCAGTCACTATATGGTGCTATTATGTGGTCATGGTGTGGAGGTATTATTCAGTCACTATATGGTGGTGATATGTGGTCATGATGTGGCAGTAATTATTCATTCACTATGTGGTGGTAATCGGTGGTCATTATGTGGTGGTATTATTCAGTCATTATGTGGTAGTGATATGTGGTCATGGTGTTGAGGTATTATTCAGTTACTATCTGATGGTAATATGTACAATGATGTGGAGACATTATTCAGTCACTATGTGGAGCTGATATGTGGTCATAGTGTAGAGGTATTATTCAGTCACTCTGTGGTAGTTACATGTAGTCATGGTGTGGAGGTGTTATTCAGTCACTTGATGGTGATATGTGGTCATGGGGTGGTGGTATTATTTAGTCACTATGTGAGGGTGATATGTGGTCATGATCTGATAGTATTATTCAGTCACTATGTGGTGGTAATATGTGGTCATGGTGTGGCGGTATTAGTCACTATGTGGTGGTGATATGTGGTCATAGTGTTGTGGTATTATTCAGTCACTATGTGGAGGTGATATGTGGTCATGATTTTGCAGTATTATTTGATGTTTGTATAGTAGTATCATTGATATTATTAGTCTTGGTTTGGTCAGTAACAGTACGGTGATATTTGCTTCCTGTTTAGCAGTATTAAGTGGTCACTATACGACCATTATATAGGAGGTATCATCCAGAGAACATTGTCTTAAGCAATTAGTATGGATTTCTGTATGTACAATACATTACTTTATATAAATACATATTTATAGACCCAGTAATGCCGTTGTCGTGTCGGTGCTGGATGGGACATAAGTCTGTTAGGTGGGGTGTGGTTAGAGGTGTGTCCTGGTGTGATGTCATGTGTTTAGGCATGGTTAGAGGTGTGTCCTGGTGTGATGTCATGTGTTTAGGCATGGTTAAAGGCGTGTCCTGGTGTGATGTTATGTGTTTGGGCGTGGTAAAAGGTATGGGAAGTATGCAGAAATAATGGGCTTTACGTATGAAAGCTGTCTAGCAGTAAGACCGTCTTTGCTGCCCATAGAAACCAATCAGGTCTCAGCTATTATTTTTCCAGAGCATTATATGAAATGAATGCTGAGCTCTGATTGGTTGCTATGGGCAGGTCTTACTGCCAGACAGTTTTCATAAATAAAACCCACTGTCTTCAGATGCTATAGAGATATACTGTATATCATATATAACAAAGTAAAAGGACAAACACAAGGACAACAAAAAAGTTTCTTTTTAAAATGCAAATAAAAAAAACCAGGGTAACAAAATGCTCATTTTTTAAAAAAAGCAAAAAGTAAAGATTAAACAATGGTGGAAAGGATTTTTTAAAAAATGTAAATTTGGGTCACGAAAATTTCCTTTTCCTTTCAGTGCATGAAAAAAATGGACGCATACAAAGGTGGACGGCTTGTTACAGTACGGGGTTTTTTTTAGGGCATGCCCCCCATGGCACATATTACTAATACCAGTGGATTACCGACCATATTTGCTCGTTTTGGGTCGTTCGGGGAGAAAAGTCCGTCCCCCTTGCATTGAAGGGGGAAAAAAATTTTAAACTGTTCAATTTTTTTCGGCCCACGGCGGCAAAAAAAATGTCGGCGGAAAACGTGCAGTGGGACGCTGCCGGTTTTTCCCATAGGGGCCCAGTAAAAGTTTGTCGGGTTTTGCAGAAGGTTTTAAAAACCCAAAAACCGTCTGAAAAAAGGGCCGTGGGGGACAACCCCAGGGGCTAGAAACCTTATACAAAAATAAATGCGTATTGGCAGCTTCCCATTTAAAGCCTGGATCTTCATATGAAACAAGGCTTTTCCACGGCTTATTCCCCGAGGGTTTTGTGAGCCTATTGAGCTACAAATCCGCCGGAAAAAGGGGGGGGACGGGGGGGGGCCAGCGCGGCGGGGCGCGCTCCCGGCCCCATAGACAATGCATTTTTAGGCGCGTCCCGCCCCGTAAATAATGTGCATGTCCTTTCCCCCCCGGGGCGGTTTCGCCGGCGGGGAGGAGCGGGTTTCCCCTGTTTCTATGGAGCGTGGATTACCGTAATTGCTGCGGGATTGGCGCCGTACTGCAGCGCAAACCCGGCGCGCAGAGGGCCCCAAAACCCGGGGCAGAATAACCCGTTAAAACGGGCCTAAGAGTAAAGTAATTCAAAACATTCAGATGCAGATCCGAAAGCACTGCTAGAACTTAACAGAAACTTCAGCGTTTAGGATACTATTAGCCCACATTGTTTTGCCCACACTACCTGGTTGGTAGTCATATTTTCCTTTCTCCTCCATGTAAAAAGTCCACATTAAAAAAGGGGCAACCCCTCGGAAAAAGTTTTGGGGACGTATGCTGCATTTATACTCCTCAATGCAACGGGGAGGGTTTTTTCCTTTATTTTATAGGGGAAAGCTTTAAAGGGAATTATTGCAAGTCTGCTGTGTGCAGTTCAGACGAATTCACTTTAGGTTTAAGGTTCTTTAATAATCAGCTTTGAAACCTGTTCAGTCTCCGTCTTCTGATTTCTTCCAAGTATGGCACACCATGACCTGTAATATACAAGAACACAAATTTAAATAACCACAAAAATATACATATTAATGCCATTTACACAATTGGCATGGCATACTGATGCCACAAAGAAGCTTCCATACTAGGATATTACAGAATAATGCCAGTGAAGCTTCCACAGGATTGGATAACTCTGGTAAAGATTTATTTTTAAGCTGACTAAAAATAGTATTTATTTTTTTGGTCCAAAATTTAAAAAAGATGTGTTATAATAAGCAATTTATCAATATGGACCCTCAAAAGCGTACACAGAATTAAGGGGTGGGGGTTCACACAAAGAAGAGGGACACTAATGCATGCAGCCCCAAACCCTAAAAAACTTTTGGGCAAACTATAGAAAAGACAATGGGCATCTACAAAAAAACTATTTATATTTCCCCGTCTTATTTATTCCGTATTTTTTAATACATGTGTATGGAGTGTAAAGATCTCGTCACCTTAAGGGGGTTTTTCATAATTGTTCATTTGCCCCAGACCTGTTTTTTTTGGCTTCACTTTTATTAGGGGCGTGTTTATGGCTTTTACTAGGCTGCGTAGAAGCCGATCTGTACTAAGCAACCCGGTGGCAGCCCTTAGGAGAGATCAAAAAGGGGCAGCTTAGGAAAATGAGGGGGATGCATCCTACAAAGAGGGGATATCTAGGGGTAGATAGGACACTTTAAGGATATTATTTCAAAGTGACTGTTTTTGCAAGATCTTTAACATAAAAAGAATCCTTGTAGAAGACAAACCCCCTTTAAGAAAACCCTTTTTTACATTTTCTAATTTTCTGTTTTAGCCGGCTGCCCCAAAATGGTTCACATCAGTTTATGAATCCGAGGATCTTTGGGGTATGGTCCAAAAGGTCCGTGACCGGCCATAAATTAATACAACAAGCATAATCCTATGAAAGCATACTTGAAGTGTTACAAAGGGTGTCTCTCTCCGTCCTGTCCTTTATTACACAGAAAACCCACTGACCTGAATAAGCCGTTAAAACTTATTTCTAAATTTCTGCTCGGGATCCCGATAAAAATGATCCTGGAGGTTCCGCCCCGGGAAAAATTTTTTTTAAAACTCAATTGGTTTGATTCTCTTACCCCCTGAAAATGTGAAGTGCTGCACAATATTTGGCGCTGTATTTCAGAGTTAGACCATTTACTTACCTCCCCACTCACTTCCATTCCAGAGCTTTCTCTCCCATTGCTTTCCCCGGGTCTTCTATTGACTTCATGGTCCCGGCAGCAATCACGTCACTGCTGCAGCCGCTGATTGGATGCAGTGGTCATTAAACCTTTCCTGGCATCATAATTGGTGTAAAAGGAAAAAGGGGAAGTGACACTGTAGTCCAAAACAGCTACAGTAGTGACATTCTGATTGGAAGCAGGAAGTCAACGGAAGGCAAACAGTGGCAAAGGCAGCGCTGGAACAAAGGCGAATGGGGGAGATAATTTTCACTTTTTTTTAAATGATAGTTAAACGTTGATCTGGACAACCCCTCTAAGTAAGAAGAACCGCCAAATATTCTGCAGGGCACACGTATAAAAAAAAAACCGAGACATTACAGAGCAACAAATTATTCAAAAAATCCTCCATAAAAAAAGGGCATTGGGGGCACAAATGGTAAAAATGCTTGTTTTGTACAATGGTTCAGCCATCTTTGTTAAATACAAGGGCCGTCCCACAAAACTCCTGAGCCCCCATCTAACCATTATAGTTAATTTTCATACAAAGGGGGTTTTTTAGAGTATGGGATGTGGGGGGGGTGCTGGATGGAGGAATTAGGTCCTAAGGAATAAAATAGAATGGGGGTAGACATAGAAAACTAAGTTAGTTAAGGCACGCCTAAAAGGTGGCTATTGAAACTAACCATGTTTGCCCAAATTGGGCAGCTGCCCTACTTTAGGAGGGTACCCTTTTCCGGAAATAAGAAAGGGGTTTTATAAAATTTTTGCTTAAAAGACTAAGACTTTTTTTAGGGGGTGTTCTTTTTTTTAAGAACAAAAAACAAAATTGTTAACAAAAAAATCAACCTGTTTTTAATTACTGTAGGATTATCACAAAAAAGCAAGCAGGGGCCAAAATCTGATCCATAAAAAAATTTACTACGTTTTTTAGGAAAGTTTATATACTACAAAAATGGGAGCAAATGGTTTTTACAAGTGGACAATGGGCAACTGTGTACTGATGCTTCCCTGGGGAAAGGGGGAGTTGGGTAAAGGGGGTAGAAAAACATTATTTCCTGACAGATGTTTTCTATAGGGATTATACTAACTGTCCAAAGCAGACACTTTTTTTCCCCACTTTTTAAATGTCACTGCAGTTTTTTGAGCCAAACCTTACCTGCATCCAGTAGGAGGGACAGGTATAAGTCTATCCTTTATATTACCCATTCCTTTTCATCCCACATATAGCTCTGGCTAAAAAAAAACTATGTGAAAAAAAAAACAGGCTGGGATCATATACACTTTGGAAAAGAACGACCTGTTTTTATCAGTATTTTTCTCCCATTTGTTTTTGGAATAAAAAACTTAACCCAAAATTTACTGGAATCAAAATGGGGATACAAATTTCACAGCCCCTATGTTTTTTTTCTTTGTAATGGATTTTATTTTATTTTTATCAATGGTGTTTTTTTCTTCCCAAAAACAGCATTCTGTAGTGTTAAAAGTACTTTTTGGGTTTTTTTTGTGCATTTTTTTCACAAAAACAAAGAGTTTTTAAGAGGGAAAAATTTAGGGCCATAAAATTTTTAAAATTTTTAAGATTTTAGGGAAAAGCAACACAAAAAATACCGAAAACCACAAAATTTCGAGGGATAAAAAGGAAAAACAAAAGTTTGTTTGAATTAGGGAAAAAATGGTTGCTTGTGGTCAATTCCTAATTTGTGAAAATGTAACATTGTTCCCTGGACAATAAACTGATCACAGGGTGTCCCGCTGCAGGGAGTCCCATCAATCAACTGAAATCAGAGAGGGAACCTGGCAGCAACAACAAGATGCATCAATGGGGCACTGTAATAACCTCGCTGACACCAATTCTAAAACAGCAACCCCCACTTAATCTCCCATTTTTTTTTTTTTTTTTTTTTTCAGATGCCACAGCTGCACATGAATACAGAACTTTGGTAAATCTTCTAAAAAAGGGCACAACAGCAAAACAAATGTAAAAACCCTTTTCCCTGCACAAACCAAAAAGTCCAAAAAAAAGGAAATTTTCATTTAATAAATATACCTGTTTGACTTACATACAATTTCAACTTAAGAACAAAGTACAGTCCCCCATCCCGTTTGTAACCCGGAATGCCTGTAGTTTTAAGCGTGTAGATTGCGGCAGAATTATGAAGCTGTTTTTTCTGAGGGCATACATATAGGCGCATTGTAGTGTCAAAAAGTAGAAGCCTGTCAGGCAAAACACCTTTAAAAACCCGGGCTGCTGTTTAATGTTCTGCGCCAAAAGTTTGGGGGGCAAAGAAACCATAAATGTGTTTTTCCTTTCTATGAATGTAGTGCAACGCACCAGAATTAACCTAATCTTTGGGGCAAAAAAAAAAGGGACTTTTTGCGCCAAAAGTTTGGAGTGCAAAAAAATTTCATATATTCTTTTTGGCTCAAATACAAACCAAAAACGGCAGCCCCTTCATTACATGTTCCCATATAACTAAAAAAAAATCCATCAATTAAATAATCCTGCTGAGCTTGAGATTCTTGGAGCAACTCTTTACACCATCTTGCTGCTGTAGATCCCACCATCAACTCAGAATGCTCCCCTCCTTCTAAACCAGGCAATCCCATTAAGGCTGGTTATCTTGTTAGTTATTTGATTTTGCACTCAGGCCAGGTTCACAGTACATATTTCCAATGCATTTTTCATGAACAATCCCATGAACAAATCCTATTAAGATGTAAAATACACCGTCAAGTTCCATTATTATGACCATTTACTACTTTTGACATCACCAGCAGGGTTTATGGATGAAGTCAAAGATATAAAAATGAATTGAATGTGCGGGAAAGGTGTCGTGCACAATCCCCCACTTCTTCATGGGTTTAAAAAGGGGCAATTTATCGGAGTTGCAAACAAGGATGATTATTGGCTTTCATATTAAGAGTGGCGGTATTTCTGAAACTGCGCAGTCTCTGAACTGTTCTGTGCTGTTGTAGTGAAAGTGTATAGGAGTGGACAAATGTAATAATTGCGAATAAGCGACATGAAAACTGGAGCAATTGAGTAGAGGTGATTTGTGGGTTTTGGGAAAGTGTGCAAGAGTAAACCGTGTCTACAGTGAGCCTCACCCCCAAAAATTACAAGGGTTACCAATGTTGTCTTAAACTTTCCATGCCTATATTGTTTGGGAAAAAAGGCTTCAAAACAAAAACATTGAATCGGGCCCCCGTGTTTGGGCAAAAGGGTTGCCTTTTTGATAAATTCTTTTTCTGCTTATAAAGGGAAAAATGGAGTTAAGGTCAGGCAAGAAACTCGGGGAAAAACAAAAACCTCAACCATTGCTGGAAGAACACAAGCTGGTGGTGGCAGTGTTATGATCTGAGGAATGTTTTCGTAACAGTCTCTGGGCACACACATACAATTTGGGTATGAATTCATTCTTGTAGATTACGCATGTCACACAACTAGAAAGGTTGAAAATTGGTTCAAAGAGCATGACCGAGAATTCCAATTAATAACCTAACCGCAAATCACTGAAATTATCCACAAGGTTAAAACTTATCTTTTACTTTAAAACTATTAATATATAAATACAGTGCCCTAACCATAGTAAAAATAAAAAAAACCCCATATAGGAAGCCCATAGAATTAGTTTTGTCATGGGGGGTGGCACGGGGTTTCCACGCCCCCCCCCAGGGCCCCACCCCCCCAAAACCCCCCCGCTGCCCGGGCTCTGGCCCAGCATACTTTCGTCCCGTCCTTGCTCTCTGTCCGTCTCTCCCCCGCCCCTCAAAAGCGTACCGCTGGGGTTAGGGGCGGGGGCGGGGCGCGTTCTGGATTTAAAGGCCAGCGCACCGGTAATTTTCAATTTCCCGCCCTGGTCCTACATTGGAAAAACCCCCCTCACTCCTGCCCAAATTTTTGGCGTGGTTTTGTGTGTCTTGAATGTTCAGTTTCCCTATTATCACCCTGTACCAGTCCCTTCCGCTACATTTTTCCCGGGCCTTTCCCGTTTGCCGCCTGCCCTGACCGTCTGCCCCGTCTCTGACCAGAACCTTGCGCCCGTCTACCTCCTGCCTTCCCCCATAGTCTCGGATTACATTCTGTACCCCCATTTCCCCGGCCCCCATCGCAAGCAATCACGTCAGGGGGTAGCGACCTGGTAGCCTCAAAGCCGACAAGCCATCCCGCTTTGCGGGGTCTGGGTGAAAAACCGGGGGGTCATAGACTCCGCTCCCTGGCGTGGCTTTAAATACTATCGTTGCGGTGGTCCAGCAAACCACCAACCTGTTTTCACTTTTATACCAAAGAAATGGGTTTAAAGGCTACAGATGACTCACATGATTCAAATGAGTATGAAGTGTTCATGAGTGCCATATTCTTCTGGATGTTCTGACATATTGATTTCCCAACCAAACTGAAGATTTACCTAAGGAATGCCCTATATAACCTTCCCAAATAGGGGGGGCCGTTTCCCAAAAAGCGCCCCCGCTTTTTCGTTTTGGGGTGTACACTATATCACCCTGTACTTAAACAAAATAAACAAAGTATCCCACGAATACCCCAGACTTGAACCCAACTGAGCATCTGTGAGACCACCTTAATTGTCATGCTCACTCTATGGATCCTCCTGCAAGCACCCTTTAGCAGTTGTGGGCTGCAGTCAGCATGGCTCCAGATACCATGGACAGTCTACCAGTACCTTATTGAGTTACTCCCGGCTCGTCTAGCTCCTGCCCATGCTGCACACAGTGGTTACTCTAGATATTAGATAATGTGACTTGACTGTGTATAAAGAATAACCTTATGCTCTTTTTCTACATTCATAGTTTTGAAGGGGAAAAAAAAAAAAACGTGTGAACCTGGCCTAAAAGTATCTTCCATATTGTAGCCAGTGTTTAGTACCAGCTAGGTCATAAGTTGTTAACCTCTGCACTTGTGCCATTTGGCCCATCTGTTCAAAGCACATCTGAGCGATCTCATGCACCTTCTTCTCTCGATCTACTATTGCCAAAATGTTGAACGGGTGGTTAGACATCTGCAGGCTAATGCCACTGAGTCAGCAGTATTCAGGCCATCTATCTCGCAACTCCTGTTAAGTACTTGGATTTGGCTTAATGCAGGTCAGCCAGAGGAAGCACTTTATTAATGAGCCACTTAGACTAAAGTAGCAGAACAGCTTTAAGTGCACTGTAATTAGCTTGTATTACAGGCCAGTGTCCAGCAGGTGGCACCAACGTTGTTTGCAGTCAACGCAGGCACCAGAACTAGGACAAATGCCAGTCAGCAAAGCTTTCTACATAGTAAGCAGAATTAGGCTTATTTTGAAACAGATGGGCTCTACAGAAGCTGCTGCACTGAATGCTAGGGACTTGTTTATTGTCTGGATGGTTTTAGAATCAGGGATTACTCCGCAACATCGAGCAGTTTCTGTGTCACATCAGGGTTCAAACACAGTGAGTGAAAGTGCTCGGGACACCCACACTCATTTTTATATTTCAATAACCCTTTGTGGCTTCAGCTTAGATTTATACATAATACACAAACAAATGCAAAAAAACAAATCTACAACAGATAACAGGCATCCATGTGCACACAACGCATCGCTGTAACCCCAAAACACTGGAAAAGATTTTACCAGGTGCAAGTTGCTAGAATACAACTCTGGGTATGGATCTCCATAGCACAGCAGAAAAATGATTGTATCAGAGGCACTCAATAAACAATTGATCCTGCCACAACAGTGCTGCAAGACCCTCTAAGAAGGGGACAGATGGCTAGGTACATTTATTTGGCTAATGGAGGTACATCCTTAACCCCTTTAGCCCCAAGCCTGAAAAGTAGTTAATGACCAGAATTTTTTTTTAGTTTTTGCCTCCTTTCAACAGTTGTAACTTTTTTTTATATTTTCAATGACGCAGCTGTATGAGGCCTTGTTTTATTCGGGGCGAGTTGTACTTTCTGGGTGAATAGTTTAAGTTCACTTACAAATAATTGCAGATTTTTTTTTTTTTTTTTTTTTTAAATGTTTTTGTTTTTTTTTTACATTGTTTTTATACCATTCACATTTCAAACTTAATAACTTGTTAGATTAATTCTAAAGGTTATTACAGTCATGTGGATACCTAATATGTGTAGTGTTTTTTTTTGTGTGTAATATATGCACAATTATTTTTTATTAATTTTTATTTTTATTTATTTTTTTATTTTTTTTACTTTTTTTTTTTTTTTTTTTAAATCCCCTGAAGGTAGAACTGTGTTACAATTTTTTTTTTAAAAAACTTAGTAATGTATTAGCATATTCTATATGTTAATACATTATAATCTGTGTCAGTTGACCAGGGCAGTGATCTGGAAAGCCACAGTGTGTCTAGTCCTGGCTTCATACACAGACAACCTCGGGGCCACTCTAGGTCCCAGGGCTGACTTTCCAGCCTTCCCCGAGCTCTGTGGGATCACCCGGGGGTTCCGATCACCCGAAAGAGCAGGGGAACCCTTGATTGCGCTGCGGGAACACCCCGCCACAATCAAGGGTTAAAAGCACCGGGATGCAGAGGTTTCCTCGGCTCCCCGATGGGTCAAAGGGGATGCTTGGGGATTGGGGCTGTGTAGTACAGCCCCGATCCCAGCGCAGCTGCGGCGCCCGGGCGCCACAAACCCCGCCAAAAGACGTCGCAAGAGACGAACGACCCGCAGCAGCTGATGCCAAAAGACGGTGTGCAGTCGTTAAGGAGTTAAGCAGATTCTAGGACAGTGGCCTCAAACTTAGCCTGATAAACATGCCACACAGAAAAAAGTTCTCCAGTTACTCCATGCTCGTCTCCTCAATACATAAAGATCTTTGACTGAAGAAGGCTCGGATTAACCGAAAACGTTCTCTTTATATGATCTGCTTACCTGGAATGCCTATCTTTCATTGATATCCAATCTATGTCACAACTGGAGAAATGTCCATGATATTTGTTATATTTAATTTCTTCTTCTAAAGCAACTTCTAAGTGTTTCCGTGAATTTCTCAGAGAGGTCTATGATATGTGACAAATATGTGAGTCAGACAGATGTATGAAACAGATACAGTGAAGGAAATAATTATTTGATCCTTTGCTGATTGTGTAAGTTTGCCCACTGACAAAGACATGAACAGTCTATAATTTTGAGAATAGGTTAATTTTAACATTGAGAGATAGAATATCCAAAATAAAATCCAGAAAATCACATTGTACAAATTATATAAATTTATTTGCATTTTGCAATGAGAAATAACTATTTGATCCCTCTGGCAAACAAACTTAATTTCGGGTGGGAAAAACTCTTGTTTTGGGGAAGCATAGCAGTCAGACGTTTTTTGTAGTTGATGAGGATTGTGCACATATCAGGAGGAATTTTGGCCCACTTCTCTTTGCAGATTATCTCTAAATCATTAAGATTTTGAGGCGGTCACTGTTGCAACTCGGAGCTTCAACTCCCTCCATAAGCTTTCTATGGGGTTAAGGTCTGGAGACTGGCTAGGTCACTCTTTGACCTTAATTTGCTTATTTTTGAGTCACTCCTTTGTTGCCTTGGCTGTATGTTTTGGGTCATTATCTTGCTGGAAGACCCAGCCATGACCCATTTTTAATCTCCTGGCGGAGGGAAGGAGGTTGTCACTCAGAATTTTACAGTACATAGCTCCATCCATTTCCCCTTGAGGGTTTAA
>JAODAL010045248.1:0-32110 GCA_025379985.1 Phyllomedusa bahiana | reverse complement strand
AGTTCACTATCCAACGGAGAGTCTTCTGTATAAGGTCCAAGCAGTCCTCGATTGAAGGAAGCTGGATTTACGATAAACCCAAGTAGGTGTTCCATGGGGATGGAGGAAGCCAGGTACCTGGGCTATATAGTAGGAAGGGGCGAGATAAAGCCACAAATAAACAAAGTGGAGGCCATCCAGAACTGGCCACATACTCTTACCAAAAACAGGTCAGGGAATTCCTAGGGATTGTTGCCTATTATAGGAGATTTGTCACTAAGTTTGCAGAAATGCAGTGCCCCTAACTAACCTTACTAAAGGCACAAAATCGGCCATGGTGAAGTGGTCCCCGGATGCTTAACTGGCTTTTCAGGATATAAATTTAGCCTTGTGTAAGTAGCCTGTGCTAAGAGTCCCTGATTTTTCTGGAGAGTTCATCATTCAGACCGATGCATCAGATGTGCGGCTAGGGACTGTTATGTTCCAAGATATTAATGGGGAACAACACCCAGTAGTTTACCTTAGCCAAAAATTGTTCCCCTATGAGAAGTATTCCATAGTAGAAAAGGAGTGTCTAGCAATCAAGTGGACCTTAGACTCCCTGCGATACTACCTGTTAGGGAGAAAGTTCAAGTTAGTATTGGACCACGCTCCCTTGAAATGGGAACAAAGCTCGGGTAACTCGGTGGGTCGTCGGCCATGTTCACATGGCTTAATTGCGGGGCGTAATTACACCCCGCAATTACGCCATGTGGACGGGGGCGGGAGTGGAGATGGGTGTGGGGGGCCGGCACCTCGCCGGCCCATAGACTATCATTACTAGCGGCGTGTATACGCCTCTGGTAAATGACATGTCACTTATCTCCCCCTGCGGCAGATTCTCCGAGTGGGGAGAGGAGACGTAATCCATAGTTCTCTATGAGAACTGTGGATTACCGTAATGACTGGGCCGTATTTCAGCCCATAATTCGCGCAGTATGCCGCAAATTACGGGCTGAAATATGTGCCCAAATAAGCCGTGTGAACATGGCCTTAGCCTTGCAAGATTTCAGGTTCTTGATTGAACACAGGCCAGGCAAAATGCAAGGCAATACAGGTGCCCTTTTGAGGGTACATTGTATGGTATCAAAAGGTGCCCAACCCCTTGGCTTTCGGCATAGGGGGGGGTATGTAGTAGGGTCAGAGGTCCTGTCATAGACAGGAGGTATTTATCACCGAGGTGGCTGCCCTCGGTGATATAAAAAAAACTGAGCAGTTTTTCGATTTGTATTCCGGGGTGGGTTTTGTTACAGAGCGGCCAGAGAGCCTGGGTGGGAATGGTCGATCAAATACTCCAGTCCAGGCCTTACCAGCCAGATAAAAGGCAGCTGGTTTGGGTATTCAGGAGGTGTGTTTCTGGACCTGAAACCAGAAGCTGTGTGCTGTCGAATTGTGAGGCTGTGTAGGTCTGAAGACCTGAGCTACTAGTCGGTGAGACTGCTCATGTTTGCTTATCTTCCTGGCTGAAGAAAGGACTTGTTATTTTGGCACTGTGGTTTTTTATGCTGAAGAGAAGCTGTATTTTGTTTTGCAAGTTTATGGACTTCCAATAAACCTTTATTTTCTGTGAACTGATTAACTGCTCACGTGCCTGCCTTTGTGCTGACCCCCCACAATGTATATACACACATAATTTAATAACCAAACATGACAAAAATTACCAGCAGGGCAGAGGTCCTTGTAATTAAAAGATCTGGCAAAAAAAAGAAAAATAACCAAAACAACCTCCTTGGAGATATTACCACCCAGCCGCAGCACAGAGGCTCGGGGGCACCCCAGCCACAAGATGGCTGAACTTGTCACCATCTCCCAGAGATTCCAGTCTGAAGAACCCCCCCTTCTGCCAGACCAAATAAGATACACACCATGAAATGTGGGTGCCATAACTGTTATGACTACCTCACAACCAAATTTGCCACCAACTCCGAGGGCCCCTAACCGCCACTGCGAGCATGCCATGACCCCTTATGCATGCGAGACATCCCACAACTCCAACTCCCTCTCGATACCTTCCTGAATCCCGAGGGCCCACAAGTCAATCCCCACTGCATTCAAAAGCACTCCGTCGTTCAACCAAAAATTTCCCAAGCCAGACTCCAAATTCACATGACAGATGAAAACTCCCGCATTTCTGGCGACAAAACCAGATATTGTCCTGTTGACCTTCACCATTGCCCTGCTGATCCTTTTCACTGAGCTATACACATATATGCATTTAGAGCAGCACTGAATCCAATGATTGCCGGACCACCAACCTTGCACAGATCGCCTTCCTCAAGGGCAGCCAACCCTCTGCTTCAAGAATACAAATTAGAAAATCCAAAACAGCGTCAGCAAAAGCGGTGTCCTTTTATTGATAAGAATCCTGGTACAACAAGTGCAACATTTCGACCCGATGCAACGGGTCTTTCTCAAGCATACATTTGTGTCATAAAGTTAATCATATATAGTATAAAGGTGGTACCTAGAATCATAATCAATCGATCCCCAATAGTCTCAATCAGGTCACCTGTGTAAGCCCATATAACACCTATCACATTGTGACTCTATAAAACAGACATATAGTGTAGCCAATGAAAAAGCACATACTTTAAAATAGGTGGATCAGGCAGGAAGAATCTCCGGTAACTCCTCCATGTGTTTTCAGCATCCTTTTCATACAACTGCGCATGCGTAGAGCGCATCATCACTATTCTCAGTGTGCACAAGATAAACAGCCGCGTAAAACCGGATATTGCATCAATGTCAGGGCGGAAATGCAACCGCATAAAACCGGATGTTGCATCAATGTCTGTTTCTGTTTCTGTCTTGTAATCAAACAGACAGAAACAGAATCAGGATATAATTCCGTTTGTAACTACCTATAGTAATATGGGTCCTCAAATTGCCAGATGTATACTGAAAGAATGGCATCTTTTGCAGAAAGGTTTTCCAACCATTCCAGAATTTTCACAGGTACCAATGATGGCATATCGTAGATGTAGGAACCTGCGGGATAAACTTGTAAAATCCGATTTGAATCAAAATAGGGAGAGTCAGACATATCTTGCCCCTCCTAAGTTAGGTAATTTTCCGTGTCTTGGATGCTGCAATTGTAATAATTTAATACGTGGAGATGCTTTTGCACATCCATTTACAGGTCGTTTGGTGAAAATTCGTGGCAGATATACATGTCGGTCCTCATATGTGATTACATGATTACCTGGCCCTGCAGTTTGATTTATGTGGGAGAGACAACAATGGACATCAGAGAAAGAATTAACAAACATAAGAGCACAATAAGACGTAAAATGATGGAGTTGCCAGTAGCAAAACATTTTAATGAGAAAGGGCATTCTATTTCTCAACTCAGATTCAGAGTTATTGATCATGTGGCCCCTTTACGTAGAGGAGGGGATCGTGAAAGATTTTTACGGAAAAAAGAATTAAGATGGATATTTAATTTGAGATCATTACAACCGTCTGGATAAAACATTGAATTTAATAGGAATGGAATATGTTAACTGATTCCTCTTGTTTCTGTTGATTAAAGTGATAACTTGTATGTTTTTAATTTTTTAATTGGTACTAATAAAGTTTTATTACTTTTGTATTTCAGCTGGATCGGGACAGGAGAGTCTATCGGTACCTCATATGAAGTGTTCTATAATTGAATATTTCCCCTGTTATAAATTTATTTTTGTGATATCTGTGCGGACATATAATACTCAGTTATAAGTGCGGGCAAGATATATTAGCCGGCCGGGTATAGTGTAGTTGATTTCCGCCCTTACTAGACGCATCTTCCTGTCATGTGGGGTTTGAAGGTATGCAAGGTTTGCACGATATCTGCACCGTGCATTTCTGCCCTGACATTGATGCAACATCCGGTTTTACCTGGCTGTTTATCTTGTGCACACTGAGAATAGTGACGATGCGCTCTACGCATGCGCAGTTGTATGAAAAGGATCCCGAAAACACATGGAGGAGTTACCGGAGATTCTTCCTGCCTGATCCACCTATTTTAAAGTATGTGCTTTTTCATTGGCTACACAATATGTCTGTTTTATAGAGTCACAATGTGGTAGGTGTTATATGGGTTTACACAGGTGACCTGATTGAGACTATTGGTGATTGGGTGATTATGATTCTAGGTACCACCTTTATACTATATATGATTAACTTTATGACACAAATGTATGCTTGAGAAAGACCCTTTTCACTGAGCTGGCACCGCACCAAACCTGTCTGGGAACAATCTCCGACCAAACCATAACCATCCCTGGAAACTCAGACCAAAGACGCAAAGGGTCACAATTAGTGTTGAGCGACTGCGTTGGCTATCGAGATCGATCGATAGTCGATAGACGGCCGCTATCGATAAGGTTTTTCGATAGTGAGCGTCGATTATGAGCGATGACCATTAAAGTTTATGGGAGAGCAACAACACCTTCATTATTTCACCCAAACAAGGCTGGAGAAGCTGAAATTAACAAACCACAACAGTCAAATGGATACGTGCTACATCTTAGGCAACACCCCTTAGGTTATAAAAGGGCACAGAAAAAAAGTCACAGACCATTCACTATTTCCCTGTCTTGTACCACAACCTGACCCTTAAACCTGCATCACCCACAAATTGAAAAGTGCTAGAAGGCAGTTGATTTGAACCACATCTTACTTGAACTGGACATTGAATATCCCTGTCCTGGGCCACAGCATGAGCCCCAAACCTGCATGACCCCCACATTTAAAAAGTGCCAGAAAAAGGAGTCTTTCAACCACCATTTTAGTTTCACTGGATATTGACTATAACTGTCCTGGGCCACAAGCATGAGCCCCAAACCGCATGACCCCACATTTAAAAAGTGCCAAAAAAAGGAGTCTTTCAACCACCATTTTAGTTTCACTGGACATTGACTATACCTGTCCTGGGCCACAGCCTGACCCAGGGCCGGAGTTACAGTGGGTGCGGTGAGAGCCCAGGCTGGCGTCCGTCATCTATTAACACGCAGGTTAAAATGCCCTGATGACGCAGCAACGAAAACTGTTGTGCTGAAGCAGAGTGCGGAAGCGGAAGTGTGAGAACTCCAGCCTTCCTCAGTACACAGTCAATATCTGGGTAGCGCTTGCCCCTCCGTATGAGTGTGGCCCAAATTGAGCTTCATTTGGGAAATACTGGTTGTTAACGCTCCGTTACACCCAGGTGCCCTTTATCTTGGCATTCTTTTTCTCATTTTACTCAACGTGCTGGAGGAAATGTTTCTGTACTTTGTTCCTGTCCGTGCTCCATACTCCATGTCCTCTGAATAACCTACATCTGGTCAATTTTTTCCCTGTACCTCCCTTGTACAATTCAGAGGGATTTTTTTAACAGCTTTTTGTACATGCAAGTTTTTTTAGTACTTTAATTCTAGAAAACACATTTTTAAAATAGGATGGAATCCCACCATGTCCTTGTTTTCCCCTTTTTTTATTGTATTAAATGGGTTGTCTCAATACAGGGATTGATAGCTATGTTAAAGATCTTGCAAAAACAAGTCATTTTGCAATATGTGTCCATTAACAGTGTCCTACCTATTTCCCGTTTCTTGACAGCACCATCACCCTTTGAAACCACTCTTGACAATTGTGAAGAACAAATGTCTGTTAGAAAAAAACATTTTTTAGAATATGACCTGTAGTATAGCTGCATGTCACAGCAAAATGCCCCCAAAAATTCAAAGCATGACCCATGAGCCACTTTTGACAATTGTGAAGAACAAATGTCTATTAGAAACAACATTTTTTCGAATAGGAACTGTATATTGCTGCATTTCAAAGCAAGATGCCCCCAAAAATTCAAAGCATGACCCTGAGCCACTTTGGTCAATTGTGAAGAACAAATGTTCTGTTTAGAAACATTTTTAAATTATGACCTGTAGTATTTTATGCATTTCAAAAGCAGCATGACCCAAAAAATTATAAAAATGACTTTCTCAGCCACTGTTAAAAGTTGTGAGGGAGAAATGCCACTTTGAAGCCACATTTCTGTTCCAAAGGACCATGATTTATTGCTGTATCTCACAGCTACATGACCCCCAAAAAATTATAAATATGACTTCTCAGCCACTAATAAAACCTGTGAGGGGGAAATGCCACTTAGAAGCCACATTTCTGTTCCAAGGGACCATAATTATAGCTGTATCTCACAGCAACATGACCTCAAAACTATTGACAATGCGAAAACTTGTTAAGATAAAGTGATTAAATGGAATACGGTGTTTTCAAGGGAAAACCTTTTTTTTCTTTTTTCAGCTCCCCCACAGCAAAACCCGCAAAAGAACTGTTTGGGAAAAAAAGAATAAAAATTGCAGTAAAATTTTCATTTTTAAAAAAAAATTTTTTAAGAAAATCATTTCTTTTTTTGAAAAGGGAATGGAAAATAGACCGGCAAACTAAACGGAACCCCCGGCAATTGGGCCACAACATCATCAAAAAGAAACCATCCTATTCATCTTTAAAGAAAAATCAAACCATCCAATTATCGTGGGAAAAACCAATGCGTTTGTCTGTAATACTCCCCAGCTGTGCTGAAGGCCCCTCAGATATACGGGTGGCTGCCTTGGGGAGGAAAAACACCTCTATTTGGGGTGATGAACCACTCGGGGGGATTTGCCCCTTTTGGATACCCAGAGGCCTATTGGGGGTTTCCGGGAACACATGAAAAAACCCATGGGTTTTTGAGACGCAAAATAGTGGGTAGCACCTTTGAATCTTAAGCTAAACCCCCGGTGGGGGTTTGGATTTTCCCCCTGCTTTGCATCGTTGGGTAAGGTGGTAAACAAGTTTTGCCAAAAGGTCACCCTTTTGGGCTTCTGCCCCCTTTTCCCCCTTCGGGCCCCGCTATGCCTACTTGGCACTCAAAACTGCTGCCCCCCGTAACTGACGTTTTGTTCCACCGTAAACTTTTTGGGGAAAACGGAACCCGGACCAACAGATCCCCCTCCAGTTGATCCCCGCAGCAAGGGTCTCCATTTCCTAAATTTTACCTCAATTTGGGGGGGTTTTGGAAGGAAAGTGCTGTTTTTTTTGTTTGTCCCGGGGGCCCCCGGGGGGGGCCCACCCATTTAAACTTTGTTTATTTTGAATGGCCTAAATGCGAGGATCATGTTGGGGGGAAATGGAGCATCCAAGCACTAAAGTGAAGATGGGGCCCTTGATTTCCCCAAGCCCTGGGGTCGAGGGGCAAAGCAAACGGACCCTTCCCTTTAAACCCCTTCCTCCTCCCCCCTAAAATTCGGGGCCAACCTCTTTCCAACCGGGGAACGTCGGTAACATGGGTGTCTAAAATACCCCCTCCTCCTCCTCCCTAACCCTGCCCCTTTGGGGGCAAAGCTTAAAACACAGCCCTACTTGCCTGAGATAAAGAAACCCTGAGAGCTGATGCGCCCCCTTTTCCACTAGCTCTAAACCCCAAACCCCATTTCCCCTAAGGGAAAACCCGGGTTTAAATTTGTGAAACGGCGGGCCTTGTGGATTTGAGGGAAAGAAAAAAACCCCCGTGTCCGCATCTGTGCCGCCCCTTTTCCTCCCGTCGCTGGGCGGGCCCCTTGTTTTTCAGATTTGCCCCAACGATCGTTCCAGAACTAAAAACACCAAATGCTCAGGGCTAAACAAGGGCTTTGTCCCACTAAACCAAATTATTTGGTGGGCCTTTTTTTCAAAACGGCAAAGGGATGGCGGGGGCTCTTAAACACCCCGGGGGTTCCAAAACCGCTGCTTGTCGGGCCCAAATTGGCCCTTTTAAATACTGCGTAATGGCTTTCCCGCTGCTGCCAAAAATTCGCTGGAGCATTGGGGGGGGGAAATTTCCGGGCGTGTTGCCACGTCAACAAGAAACGATTGACGGGGGGGCCCCGAGCGACGCTGCAACCGCAGCCAGGGGGGACAAGCAGGGGGGCAAAACCGGCGGAAAGGGGCAAACCCTCAAACCTCGAGCCTTCTTCAGCAGGCATTTCCAAAACCCGGGTACATTTTAAAATTTCGGGGGACGAAAAGGTTTCCCAAGGAAAATTTGGGGCCCAGGCAAGGGATGGCCCCAAAGCCTACCGATCTTAAGGGCGGCCAGAAATTTTTCGCCCTTTAAATGGGCACACCCCCTTTTCCTTTGGCACAAGGTTTTTTTGGGCCCCCCAGCCAGCGTTTGGGTTTCCTTTTGTTTTAGAGCCTCCACAGCTCCTACCTGTGTGTGGGACGGTCCCCCCAAGGGCAGATTAATTTCAATACCCTTTTTTCCCTCTGGCACGGGGATCCCCACCAGAGGCCCTTTGGGGGGAAAACCCTCCCCACCCTGCGGTTTTTGAAAGCGGCGCCGGGGCCTGAAGCCACCGTCCCCCCCAAAAGACATCCCCCCAGCCACCCCGTGGCTGTCACAGAGATATAGGGCCTTGCCCGGGTTTTACTACGAGTTGTGCCCGGTGGTGAAAATTGGAAAACTTTTCCGGACACAAATGCAGACAACCGCTTAAAAATTTTTAAAAGATGACACGTTTTGGGAAAAGGGCAGGGAGGGCTTTTCCGGGGAAAAGGGAAAGGGGCCTGCTGGGAAAATCGGGTTTTTTGGGGGGAAAGGCGAGGGCCATGAGGGTGTGGGGGAAAACCCATCGGGGGTCCACCAACGGGAAAGGGGCCAACCCCAATTTTCCAAGGCCAAAACCCTTGGAAAATTGCCGAAAATTCAGGCTTTTTGGGGTTTTGGGGGGGGTTTGGGGTTAAAGTTTTTTTTCTTTCTGTTTTCCCAAACCTGGAAGACAGAAAGGCCCGGGGCTGCTAGACTGGCCGTTTGAAACCCTTTCAGGTCGTTAAAAAACTGGGGGAAAGGAAAGGGGTTTGAGGGGTTTTCTCGGGTTTTTGGGGGCGGGGTGGTACTGGGGCGAGGTGAGGGCTGAAGGGGGAGGCTGTTTCCCTGACAGGGACTCTAGAAAAACATGGGCAAGCTGAGGAACGCTTGGTGGGGGCGGAGGAGGAAAAAGAGGGGGAGACAAGGGGGGTGAACATTTGGTTGTGGGCCCCGGCGCGGCCCTGGTCCTTTTTTTTGGGCCAATTTTTTCCCCCCCATTTTAACTCATAAATTTCGCTGCCTGTGACTAAACAGGGTTGGTTTTGGTTTTTAACCCAACTTGGGTTTTCTTGGCCTCTTTTTAAAATGCAAAAACGGCAAAGGCGGCATATGAAAACGTTTGGGTTAATCAGGGGTTTGGGCTCAAAAAAAAGGGCCCGGGGTTTGAGAGGCCCCTGGCCCTTTTTTGACGGCAAAAACGAGGACCGGGGGTTTGGGGCTAAACCTTTGGTTTTGGCGGAATCATATCGGGCGGATTTCCCTGCGACCCGCCCTCTCCCTTTTTGGGGGGGCCCCCGTTTTTGACACTACCCCCATCGCTTCCCCCACGTAAAATTGATAAAAGCCGCCCCCGAAAGAAAATTTCCCTTGGCGGAAAAGACCGGGAAGGATCCGCAATGTCGTCACATCATCAACAAAAGGTTAAATTTTTGGGTTTCTCCTGTTTTTTTCCCCTTTCTAGAACTGCGGGCAAACAAGAAAAGGGGCACTGAAAAAGGCGTTGCCGCCCCAAACCCCGGGGATTTTTTGGAAAATTGACCGGTTTTCCCTTCACCCCTCAGGGCACCCAAAAAACCCTGGGCGTCAAGCAAACAAAATAAACCCTCTTGATCTTTTAAAAAAGGCCTTTTTTTGCCCCCAAACCGCTTTTTGGGCCCATCAAATAGGTTTTAAACAAACAATGGATTTTTTCCAAAAGGGGTTGGGGTACACGAGTTGACATTTGGGCTGCTTAAATTTTGGGAAGGGAAATGCGGGTTTTGATGCTGAGGAGGGCCCTTTTAGGCCGTGCCCTGCGAGACGAGGAGGAAAAACTGCTAGATCAGTTTGCCTTTAACCACTAAAAGGGACTATTGGCACGAGGGTTTCTTTTATTTAATATTCACGGGGGCCCGGGCCCCGGAGGGGAAATAAACGAGGCCTAACGGCCTTTGGAAATGAGGGAATTCCACAGGCATGGGGGTTTTGCCCGCCAGCACTGGAAAGGAGCCCCTTTCCTCATACCTCTACCTCCAGGCTACCCCCTTTCTTTGCTCCTTCCACCCCCTCTTTTTCCCCTTCCATGCCCAAGAAAAAAATTAAAAATTTTTGAGAAAAGTATGGAAAAGTTTTTGGAAAATTTCTCTTTTTTAAAAAGACGGCAAAACAAGCTTTTACTCAAAACCCCCTCTAATCAAAAAAAAATTGCGGATTAAAATTTAAACCTGAAAAGGTTTTCCTATCAAAAAAATCTGGATTTTGGGCAAAAACCCCAAAAAACACGTATCGGTTATGTTTTTGGAAATAAATAAACGGTATTTTTTGCCCCTTTCAATTCCCTGTGGGGGAATATAAATTTTTGCTTTTTAAGTTTTTAGGTGGGAATGCTGCGGCCAATGAAACAATCGGGGTGGGGCAAAAAAGTCAAAAAAAAACAAAACTTTTTATTTTTTTTAGGTAATATAAACCCCGGAATTTTTTTTGCACCTTTAAAAATTCCCCTTTCGGTGAATAAAAGAAATTTGCTGTTTTAATTTTTAAACCAAAAGGAAGTTTGCGTCAAGAACAATGCGGGGTTTTGAAAAAAGTAAAAAAAAAACAACCCTGTTATTTTTTTTGATATAAAAAACGGTATTTTTTTGCACCCTTTCAATTAAACTCTGTGGTGAAATATAAAAATTGCTGTTTAATAAAAATTTTACGTAATGCGCGAAAAATGAACAATGCGGGTCCCGCAAAAGTCAAAAAACCCCCTTTTCCCCGTTATTTTTTTGGGGTATAATAAACAGTTTTTTTTTGCACCTTTCAATTCACCTGTGGTGAATTAAAAAATTTTGCTGTTTTAAAAGTTTTACTAGTTTGGCTGCGTCAATGAACAATCCCTTGGGGTTGGGCAAAAGTCAAAAAACACCGAAAACTTTTTAAGTTTTTGATATAATAAAGGGTTTTTTTTTGGCACCTTTCTTTTCACCTTTTGGGTAAAATTTAAAATTTGTTTTTTTTAAAATTTTTACGTAGATGCGGGCGCCCAAAAAACCAATGCTGGGTGCCAAAAGTCAAAAAACCGTAACTGTTTTTTTTTTGGTAAAATTTAAACAAAAATTTTTTTTGAAATTTTTTAAAAATTCCCCTTTTTGGGGTTAATATAAAATTTGCTTTTTTAAAGATTTAACTAGTTTGCGGGGCCGCCCAATAAAACAATGCTGGGGGGGCCCAAAAGTCAAAAATCCCACGAAAAACTTTTAAATGTTTTGGTATAAAAAACCCGATATTTTTTTTTGGCCCCTTTTTCCCAAATTCACCTGTGGTAAAATATAAATTCCCCGGGTTTTTAAGGGTTTTCCCGTAGATGCTGTGTAAATGAACAATGCGGTTGCCCCAAAAGTCAAAAAACACTAACTGTTATGTTTAAAATATAATAAACGGTATTTTTTTGGAAAACCTTTAAAATTCCCCTTTGGGTTTGAATAAAGAACTGTTTGTTTTAAGTTTTTAGGGTAAATGCTGCGTAAAATTGAACAAGGGTTTTGGGTTTTTGGCAAAAATCAAAAAAACAAAACTTTAAAATTTTTTTTAAATATAAAAAAATTTTTATTTTTTTCACCTTTCAATTAAACCTATTTTGGATGGAAATTTATAAAATTTGGGCTGTTTTTAATATTTTACTTTAGATGCTGCGTCAATGAAAAATTTGCTGGGTTCCGAAAAATTTCAAAAAAAAAACGTAACTTTTTTTTGGTTTTGGGGTACAATAAACGGTTTTTTTTGCACCTTTAAATTCACCTTGGGGTAAAAATACAAATTTTGCTGTTTTAAGATTTACGTAGATCCCTCCGTAAAAGAACAAACTGGGTGCGAAAAAGTCAAAAAACACGAAACGGGTTTATGTTTTGGTATAAAAAAACGGTTTTTTTTGCACCTTTCAATTAAAACCTTTTGGTGAATATAAAATTTGGGCTTTTTAAGTTTTTACGTAATCTGCGTCAATGAACAAGGGGCGGGGTGCGAAAAAGTCAAAAAACACGAAACGGGTGATGTTTTTCGTACGATACCCGGGAATTTTTTGGGCAACAAAAAACCTTTGCTGCCCTCCCAAGATTGGTGGATTATAATTTAATGAAAAGGTGGATAATCAACATTCACAGGGTAAATGGGAAAAAAATTGAACACCTATCTGAAATTTTATACTAAATAATAAAAGGGATTTTTTGGGCAGCTAACAAAAGACCTGCAGTTACAAAAAAAAGATGTGTTTTTCCAATAAAAGTTCAGGGCTTTCCCAAAATCCAGGGAAATATTTCAATAGCAAACTGTTAATAATAAAGAAATTTCCCCTACAAGGGCTACACTAACGTCTTGGAACTTTATTCCCGGGGTTCTTTTTAGATAAAAAGCTTGTCTGTGTTCGCCCCCCGCCCCCCCCCCCCCCCCCCCCCCCGCTCCCCCCGCCGTGAAATTTTCAGCGGTAAAATGCCTTTTAAAATTCCTACTAACTACATAAAATCTTCAAAAACTCTAACTCCCAAAATTGGGAAGGGTCAAAAGCTAATAGTAAAAGGGTTTCCCCTGTGCAGGAAATAAAACTTTAAATTTTTCTGAGGTTTTTGGCCACAGCAGAGCGCCGATCCTATCCCTATGAGACGCTGAAGAAAACTGAGGCCCGAAAAAAGGGAAAACCCGCGTTCAAAGGAAAACAGGATCAAAGGGGATTTTTTCCAAACAATCCCCAAACCCTATACATCCCCGCCCTGACGTCCCCACGACACAACCTCACCCTGCCCTATTTTGTAAAGCTGATTTGCTGGGCCCCAAAATTACAGGAAGCGCCGAAAAAGACGCGATCCCAAATAGAGATTGCACAGATTTTAACCCCTTAATTTAAACGCATTATTCTGGGAAAAATTTTTGTTTCCATTAAAAAAACCTTTCCAATTCCCAAAATTTTCGATAAAAACGCTCAAAAACTAGTCACAATATGTCAATAATCATAACCTTTTAGGGAAAGGCCACAAAAAATATCCGCCCCCTCCCCCCGCGGTAAAACCCCGCACATCGGAAACCCCGATTTTAAACGAACAAAAAAAGGAATTTTCAAATTCAGCCAAAAAACGCTTTCCCCACATAGCATTTTCCCCCATACCCATCCAGCGCCACCCCCAATTCCCCCTTTCCCATTAAAAATCCCAGGGTATCTCCCCTTTACTTTTCTGAGCCGCACCCCTGTGCCCCAAATAACATACGAATGGCCAAAAGGGTCCAAACCAACTTCTGATCCGTTTTAAAAGAAAAAAAACATAAAAAAAACACAAGAAAACCCGATGAACACCCAGACACCCCCTAATTTTCAGCAACCTATTTACCCATACAAAAATATACTCCCCTACTCCCCGACAACCTCAGTCCTATCATGCAAGATGCGGACGCATGTACAACCAATACTGGTTTGAATCCCAATGACCTATCTGCCTCACTAAACAGGGGGGAAAACCCCACCCAGCTTCCTCCAGTGCCACCCAAGGAATGAGGGGCAAAAGCACCCACTTCCAAACTTAACTCTGTCAAACACCACCAAAAAACTGCTGTGAACTGAAAACGTGATGGGAACAACCTGTCCTCATGTCGCAAAAGCGGCCCATCACCTTTGGGCTGCTCATCATGATAATCCTGCAAGCACTGTACTGAGCACATAACCTTCCCACGGACCACACCCAATGTAACTCGCTTTCTTCACCCTGACATATCTGTTTTGTATCTTTGAATCAACCCTATCCCCGAAATCCCAAACATCCTCATCTAAGATACCTCTCCCATACCCCCGACTGGGAGAAACCAATTCCCCAATCCTTAATACACCAAAAAAGGTCCATGAAAAGCCAAGCAAAACAGACAAACTTCGAAACCCGAGTTGAAAATCTGGAGTAACTCTAAACTCAAACGTACTAACAGCACAAACACCGGCCTACGACCATCACGACGAACCTTCCCCCTCTGAAAAGCTTGCCTAATCAAGAATTCCTTGGTAAGATCTGGCAACCCACGCCACTTAAAGCCAAAAGCCAATGCTGCCATAAATCGATTCAACCTGGATACAGATCAACCTTTGGCTGACATGTGACCCAAAAAGAAGTTTATCCTCCCGGGACACAACACCATCCAAACCTGCTAACCAGAACTCCCAGATCCGTCACGACGTGGGCAGACCAGGTCCCACGTGTCACTGATGCCCAGAGTAATCTGTCTGCTTCTTGAAAGCCACACCCCACAAGAGTCCTGGGCACTGAGTCCCTTTCCTCGTTGCCTCTGCAAACAAGAGTCAGAGATCAAATTATTTACCCCCAGAACATGCTCCGCCACTACCCAGACATTAAAGGCTAGACATCCCAGTACCAAACATCTCAACAGATGCACCACCGGAGAAAAGGATGCTGTCAAGCCATCGATAGCCTTGACAACAACCATGTTACCTCAGTGAAACCTAACTCTCTATCTCGCAATCGATCCCTCCAAATCAGAGCAGCAACCACAATGGGAAACAAGGCTAAGTTCCTGATCAAGCCAGCCTCAAACAAATCCTGAGGCCATTGCCCCACACACCATCACCGTGAAAATAAGCCCCAAAACCTACCCCGCCTCCTGGAGACAGTCTCAGCCATAATCAGCGAACGCCCATTATAATGCTCCAAAAACCCGTCCCAAACCCGCAGGTCTTCCAGCAAGTCAGCTATTAGACACACAAAATGGTGCTGCGCCCTCACACGCATAGTCACTGCTGCAAGACGCCAGCAAAAAATCCTCCCCATGGGCATGATCCTGCAGGCGAAGTTTAATTTTCCTAAAAGGGACTGCAAATCATACAAAGGAATCTTTATCAAAGAGCATGCACCCTTAACAGTCCGCCACAAATTCGCCACCCTCTCTTCTGGCAGCCATCAACCTTGAATCAATGCAAATTCACAAGAAATTAAGGCAAGTAACCAGGCCTTCCGTTTTATTGAGGGCCAAGGGAACCCTGAAGCACCCAATAACCCATTGCATGGCTCAAAGCAGAGAAAGACAAACTGGTGAATCTCTGTGGTCAATAAATAAAAAATCGTCAAGGTACTGAATAACTGAAGGACGGCCCGAAAAGCCCTGGACAACCCATTCCAAAAAGGAACTAAGGGCCACAAGTATGAAAACTGTCTAGGTCTAAAACTCACTTTGTTGCCAAGAGCAACCAATCAGAGCGCCCCTTTCATTTTTCCAGAGAGCTATATGAAATGAAAGGGGTGCTCTTATTGGTTGCTATGGGCAACAAAGAGTGATTTAGACCTAGACAGCTTTTATACATGTGGCTCTAAATATCTCAACATATGCACAGGATATCAAGCACCCCACCTGTCCACGAAAAACAACCCCTCCCAACTACAACCCAACAAACATAAACTGTCCGTATGAATTGGCAACAACCAAAAAGCTGATTCAATATTGATTTTCGCCATAAGGGCCCAACGCCCTTGTAAACGAACCCAGTTTACCGCAGTGTCAAATAGATCACTGAGCACTAGAGATGAGTGATATTATCGCCCAAAGTTTAAATCGGCACGGTTTTTAGGCTTATCAGAAATTTCCGATCACGCGATATTTTAGGTGACAATCTTACAGATAATCTATTACTATCGCACCATTTTCAGCGTTTCCTATCATTTTGGCGGCCAGCCAATCAGCTCCGAGGATAGAGGGGGGTGAGGAGGATGTACAACGTCACCACTTTGCAGTGTATGGATCTCATTGGCTACAAAAATCACGTGACCTCGTTTTAACTATGCAGCTGTATTTCCTGTCTATCACACTTAACAGCAGGACGTGTCTCTCTGCGTTTAAACCAATAGCTGTTCTAATAGCTCTGATAGATAGTCTCTTCTAATACAAGAAACAATCCATCCACCTACAAGTTATAATAGAGTTAGATAAGATAATTTCACTTCTTATTTAGTTAGAGAAAGTTTTAAGGATATCTACTGGTGTGTCCAGCTGCGGCGGGAGGATGGGGGGGGGGGGGGGAGCAGGAGCAGAGGCATTTGAAAGGAAGATATTTTGCAGCTCAGTGTGTTCTATGATCTTCAATTGAAGAAGGATTGTTTTCTACCACTTTTTTGGCCAGCAGACCTCTGATAGCAGTTGAAATTGTCCCTGTGTTTTCAGTTCTATTGCAATCACTGCGGTGGGGGGGGGGGGGCTCAGTGTGTTCTGTGATCTTCAATTGAAAAAAGCATTGTTTTCTACCACTTTTTTTTGGCCAGCAGACCTCTGATAGCAGTTGAAATTGTCCCTGTGTTTTCAGTTCTATTGCAATCACTGCGGTGTGGAGGGGGGCAGGAGCGGAGGCATTTGAAAGGAAGATATTTTCAGCTCAGTGTGGTCTGTGATCTTCAATTGAAAAAGCATTGTTTTCTACCACTGTTTGGCCAGCAGACCTCTGCTAGGAGTTAAAATTGTCCCTGTGTTTTCAGTTCTATTGCAATCACTGCATGTCAGTGTCCCCAAAAACCGGCATAACTTATCCCTATATCTTTTAAATAGTTTTATTGAAGTCCGTGCGTCTGTTTGGCGCAAAGAGCTCAGTTGTATGCATATTGTGTTATACATATTTCCTAGTAAATTACGCCTGTAGTCAGTGGTGCGAAGGCCGCTATATTAATCCATATAACATTTAAATACTCTTATTTCAGTCCGTGCGTTCGTTTGTTGCATAGAGCTCAGTTGTACACAAATTGTGTTATACATATTTTATAGTAAATTACACCTGTTGTCAGTGGTGCGAAGGCCGCCATATTAATCCATATAACATTTACATACTCTTATTGACTCCTTTTTCCGGCACTTTTTTAATCTGGGGGTCATGCAGGTTTGAGGCTCATGCTGTGGCCCAGGACAGGTATAGTCAATGTCCTGTTCAACTAAAATGGTGGTTCAGACTCCTTTTTCTGTCACTTTTTAATATGTGGGTCATGCGGGTTTTGGTGTCATGCTGCAGTCCAGGACAGGCATACTCAATGTCCTGTTCAACTAAAATGGTGGTTGAAAAACTCCTTTTTCCGACACTTTTTAATCTGTGGGTCAGACAGGTTTAATGGTCATACTGCGTTCCAGGAAAGGGATAGTCAATGTCCAGTTCAACTAAAATGATGGTTCAAATAATACTGCCTTCTTGCACTTTTTAATTTGTGGGTACTGCAGGTTTAAGGGTCATGCTGTGGTACAGGACAGGGATAATGAATAGTCTGTGACTTTTTTCTGTGACTCTTGTTGCTTACTTGTCTTGCCAAAGATGTAGCATGTTTCCAGTTTACTGTTGTGGATGTTAATTCCAGCTTCTCCAGCCCTGTTTGCTTGTAAGAATGAAGGTGTTGTTCCTCTCCCATAGACTTTAATGGTCATCGGCGATAATCTGTTATCGACTATCGTCATGATAATTGTCGATATCGACTATAGACTTGATAACGATAGTTGACACAATCGCTCATCACTACTGAGCACAGCTCATAAACAATCCCATCATTAACTGAGAATACCCACAGAAGAGATAGGTGATGTATCAGAGACATTTTTTTCGGCTCTTTATTCAGCTGTTATTTGGGCACAACACCCATTGGGGCACAATCAAATCTGGAAACGGTAACAAAGAATAAGGCCCAGCCAGGGAAACCTCCTTCACCAGTTTTTCAGTCACCACCCAGGGAACGTATAAGCAGACTTCAAATTTTTAATAGTGAAAGGGACCTTATTGGAAGAAGGAATCACAAAACCTTCCCTAAAACCATCCTACTTCAAGTGGGCCCCTCAGGGGCACCGCATGGAACCAAAAAAGCTCTCCCTTAGCCCGATTATCCAGCCGTACACTATCCACTTGCCTCTCTTTGTCCATTTGAACTGAGACAGCTACACCTCTGGCCTCCAAGCCTACCCCTAGGTGCTGTACCATCCCATGAACGACTGCCGATCCTTACACTGCCACTGATGACACCTCCTATCTACACCCCCCCATTTCTAAATGAGCCAACCATTCCTTAAGTCTTCTGCTCAGATCCCGCAATTCACCCACATCGCGACCGGCCAATACCGGGGCTACCCCCACCTGCCTCGAGGCTACTCCCCTGAGACATTAAAATAGGTGGAAACAAACAAGACATGGACGTATACTCACCAGACTGCATGGGGGCTGTGACCCCACCAGCCGCCAATCCGGATCCCTGCTGACTGTCATCGCCGACCAGTAATGCATCAAGCTTCTGGTTGCCATCAATCGCACTCCGACCGTCCCAGCAGTCCGAACAGGAGGCCGGAATCCTAAACAAGGGCTACAACGTCCACTCCACTGCCAGCTCCGGAGTTCCTCTGGATGCTGAATGGCTAGCCCCTGGCCCACAAGGGACCCTTACTGTAAAGCCGGGCCATGACTTGCTCCCAATGAACAATTGTCTGGCGCTGCCCCTGACTGGTGCCTCACAAATGGCGTGCGCTGCAGGAGAATGAGCGTGGATGAAAGAGGCAACAAAAGACCCCTCACTGAACATGGAGAAGACCCACTGCCCCCTATTGGGCCAGATCGCTTATGCGGATTCCTCCCAGGCCAATAAGTATGGCCCCTAGCATCAAACCGACCACCCCAACCTGAAGGTTCCCAAGAAGGGCTCCCATTGTGAAGTCTGGCCCGAGGAGTGACGTTATGACTCAAGCGTTGTAGCGGCCTGGTCCTGCACCCACTTCTCACATTGGCTGCTGGCGCGGCTACCTGGGTTGCTCCACTACCTGGACCCGCTCTCTGAGCTAGTGCTGAATGCAGCCCCTCAACAGCTCCTCCACCACTGCCATCGTTCTGAGGGATCAGGAAGACAGATGCCGCATGTCCACTCACTCTGGTGTGCTGGGCGTGACTGCTTCCTGCTCCCCAGCATGCCCTGCACAGGAAACCTTCCAGCCCTGCAAGACTCCGTCCACTGCTGTGCCCATCCGTTCCCTGCAAGCAGGGTCATGCGTGGGCCTCCCCCCCAGTCTGTGTCCGGCTGCAGTCCCGGACTTGATAAAAATTTCCTATAACAAGAGAATAACAGAGAATGAGAATCAGGCCCCAACGACATTACTGAAAAATGACAAAGGAGATGAAGGCCAAAAACCACACATACTACTGGAAACTTCAGGATATGCTTATCAATAACAAAAAGAAAAAACTTCATAGACTGAGACAAAAAGGCTACATTACTACATCCACAAGTACCAGCACAGTTCATTAGAGCTGTATTGTGAACCTTTCCTCCTATGAGCAAGACAGACATAAAGTGAGGCATGTATGAACAGATATCTGGCGTCTTTTCCGCTTGATATCAGGTGCAGCCCCATTCAATACATTTTTAAATGGCCCGTACGCCATTATCAGGTGCGTCACATAGCGCCTACGGCACTTTGTAATTCGCCTGATTTTGGGGGACGTGCAGGAAACGGGCGCGGTAGAGCCATACAAAATTATAGATTTATAGCTTTTAATGCATTTCTAGGCGTATTACTGCTGGAATAGGTATACCACTTTCGAAGCCAGAAATGTCATACAAGCGGTAGAATGCGCCTGATTTATGACCCGTTCATACATGTCCCCCTTAGTCTCTAAAAAGTATCACCTGATTTCTTCACTCTTCTACTGCTTCCTATGACTAACACGGTATAACATTATATTTCTGCAGTATAATAATATTACAAGTTATAGTGACTAGATTTCTAGAAGGGTTGTTGATCCAGGTATTCATTCTCCGATTTCCAGATTTAAAATTGGGAAGGATTTTACCTAATTTTTTTTTGTGTTCCCTTAGATCAATGTTATAGGATAATAGGCTGAACTGGAGGCATGATGTCTTTTTTTTAGCCTTACAAGCCATCCAATTATATGCATTTATATAGAGAAGCAAGCAAGAACTTTTAATAGTAATTATTATCAATTCCATTAGGTCCTGGAGATTTGTGGAGTCGGAGAGAGCTGATTGCTTTGGTGATTTCTGTGGGTTGTTTATGTGTATTTAGAGCGCAAAGTTGGTATTTTCTTAATGAATGGTTGTTGATTGTGACTAAGAAGAAATCTATTGATTGTTGGCTTGGGTTAGGGGTATCTTTGTCAAACTTTAGATTATACTATAGATCTTCACAGCAAAGGCGCTAGAAATATATTTAGGATGTGTAATCTCTTCTGACTGTGCTTTATTCCAAAGAACAGGGATTCTTGTTTAATTGTTTAATCATGTTGTTGTTTAAGTTGTTTAGCTAATGGCAATCCTAACTTATTATCTTGGCTATAAAATCTTAATCCTATTAGTTTTGTATTTTTCAAAGAAATGGGAGCACAACTTAAAGCTAATATTCAACAATTCTCTTTCATGTCGGTCAAATATTTATCTTTGTTATTATCCTATAGTTTTTGTATGTCTGTAAGCAGGGATTAAAGTTCCCTTTCTCTCTTTTTCTTAAATTTACTAAATTGTTGAATCAAGATGCCCCTGACAAATTCCAGAAGGTAAAATATCTATATCTACGGTGTTATTATTATGTATGACCTAATGAGTGTAATTGATTCTTCAGAAGTAGTTATACTTAGTAAAGTAGGGTTTGGACAACAGTAATGTAACAGAAGTTTGTTCCAAACATATGAGAGTTTTTATAGTTAACTGTTCTATTCTCTTGCAAATTTAAAATATTAGTGACATGGAAACAAGATAAATGTATTTTATCTTATTATTCTGCAAGTCAAAATCTATATGTGTTATCCTGGTCAAAATTTTAAATAGAGTTTTTGAAAGTGAAATTTCTGTGTCAAGTGGTGGAAGAGGTAAATATATGAAAGTCATGATATGTTAGGACGGGGTTTTTGAGGGTGTTTATATTTTTTTAGCTCTTTAGTAGTGATGAGCGAACAGTAAAATATTCGAGTTCAAGTCGAAACTTTGAACAGTATTGGTGTGCGGTTTGAGGTTCTATTCAAACTCAAACCTCATTAAAGTCAATGGGAGAAGATGTTTGGGTTAATTTTTGTACCTATACAGGTGAGGAGAAGCTGTAATTACCACCCATAACAGTAAAATGGATACATGGACATAGTGAAGAAAATTTGGCTTTACGAGTGAGAGAAAAAAATTGAGAGGCTAAAATACTCAATTCCTTTCAATGGCTAACTGAAAAGATGAGGACAGCTTGTAAGCAGGGGCGTAGCTATAGGAGGTAAAGCAGTAGCATCTGCTATGGGGCCCTGCATCCTGAGGGGGACCAAAAGCCCCTTTGACACATAAGAAGACACCGGTATTGGAAATGGGACATGGTAACTGGCAGGAGCCTCATTTCCCTTTTTGCACCAGTGCCCAAGAGCTTCAAGTTATGCCTCTGCTTGCAAGCTTTGTACATGTAATATATGTGATGGCAGCAAGAACATCACAACGGGGAACATGGAGGTTCAGCTGGCATGGCATAGTTATAGGGGGTGCAGCAGTAGCAGCCGCTATGGGGCCCTGCATACTGAGGGGGTCCAAAATCCCCTTTGACACATAAGAAGACACTGGTATTGGAAATGGCACATGGTAAATGGCAGAGGTGCCAATAGGGCAGTACGAGCAGTACTCCTGTCAGGGGCCCTAATCAAAAAGGGGCCCACTGATATGTTAAAAATAGGAACTATTAGTGGGTGGGGGTCCCATTTGATTTGGCTATATGGGGCCCTGAAATGGTTAATAGATGATAGATGGCAGCCCTGGTAACTGGGGAGCCCCATTTCACTTTTTGCACCAGGGGCCAAGAACTTGAACTTACACCTGGACTAGATTAGACGGCAGTACCATTGGTGGCAGTGAGAACATGCCAATGGGGAACATGGTTCTGGTTCAACAAGATTAAGCAGCAGTACCATTGGTGGCAGCAAGAACATACCAATGGGAAACATCTAGGTTCAGGATAACAGGACTTAGTACATTTGGTGGTAGTACAGGTGGAGGCATTTAAAAAATAAAGATTTGGAGGGTTACAAGGAGGAGGAGTAAGAGGTGTATGCAGTGCACATCAGTCATACAGGTGTATATTTCAAAATAAATTCAGCCGTAAGACTTTTAAATCTAGCTTTGGGCAGTAGTAGAATACAATTTGTAGAAGTAGCAGGCACATGAACTACAGACATGAGATGTAGTGTAGTATAATGTATATTTCACATTGTCAAGAAGACATGCTACAGGTTACTAGTGGGTGACATCGGCAACAAAATGGTCAGAGATCCACGCTTGATTCATTGGGTTCCTCCACGTCATGGCCAGGGCCATGATGTGGCGGAACCCATCTGTGTCCACCAGGCGGAAAAGCAATATTTCCAAGGCCAACAGCCTGGCAATGCCGACATTCATGCTTTTGGCTTTGGGATGGTTGGGGTGAAATCGTTTCTTTTGCTCCCACACCTGGTACACAGAAGGCTGGTTGCCGGACTGGCAGGTGACTTCCTCTTCTTCACGGTCTACATTCTCAAGCTGCAGGCTAGAATCCACAGGTACTGCGAGGCATTGCTGACCGCTCAATATTTCTGCCGATGGACCAGCTTCCATCTCCTCCTCTGAGGGCATCAGCAATTGAGCGTCAGAGCAGACAAAATCATCCTCTTTGGCCTCTTGATCTTTCAAAATGCCTTCTGACTCCAACCGTATTGTGTGATCAAAGAGTTCTTCAGAATATGGATTATTTGGAGTGGTTTGTATATTGGGTTGTGACATTCAGCCCATGTCTGCTTCAGGTTGGACTGATGATGATATTTGTGGCTGTGACTGAGATGAAGAGGAGGTAAAAGAACTGGATGCAGAGTCTGATAACCACTGAGGAACAGATTGGCGATGCTGTTCAGTAATGAGATGCACATGGAACTGAGCAAGCGATGCTAGGACTGTGATGTGCTCGCTTATGTGTTGTCTGGAGCAATGGAAGGATTGCCTTGTCTCGTACCTCTGTCTCCACTTCCTATGCCCCTCCTTGCTCGCTTACCAACTCTAGTTCTCATCATGTTCAAAAGCTAAATATCATAGCTCTGCGCGTGGCATAAAAAAGAGAGAAGTGTATATACATGTGGATCACAATAATGTACTGGTATATTTCAGCGTTATTGGACTTAAAATCTGGGAAAATTACACATTTTGGCATTAAGTAAGATTTAGCAACAGAGAAAACTCTTTTTCCTGGATATATATCTGTATGACAATAACACACAGTATATTTGAAAGGTATTTCACCCCCAAAACTGCCAAAATGAACTTTTATCCACTCAGTATAATTTTCACCAAGCAACCACTATTTAAAATATATTTCTTTGTACACAAGATTTGTAGACGGTGTATTATACAATTACTGAACCCCCAAAACTGACAAAATGAACTTTTATCCACTCAGTATAATTTTCACCAAGCAACCACTATTTAAAATATATTTCTTTGTATAGGAGATTTGGAGATGGTGTGTTATACAATTACTGAACCCCAAATTGCAAAAAATGAAGTTTTCTCCACTCAGTATAATTTTCACCAATCAACCACTATTTAGAATAAATTTCATTGTATAGGAGAATTGGAGACGGTGTGTAATAAAATTATTTCACCCCCAATACTGCAAGCAAGCAGAGTGCAGTATTTACAATACAAAGAGTGAGCTTAAAATGACATTCAGAACGCAATACATATATATATATAATATATTATATATATATATATATAAAATATATATATATATATATATATAAAAAAAAAAACATAGTCATGGGATTTTAGCAGCCAAGGAGAGCCCTACACCTCAACAATGACGTTTTTGACACTTCTCTGTGCTCTGCACTGCTTGGATCGCCACCAAAAGTTCAGAAAGGCACTGAAAACTATTAAAATGGCTTGTCGAATGCAATGTCAAACTCATACATTTACTTGAACAAACAGTAAAATATTTTGTTTGTTTCAAGTTCGAGAATATTGAGATGTTCAACTCGAAATTCACTTTTCTCGAACGGTTCCATCAACACTATTCATTAGTCTGGAATCTGTAAAGACCTTTGTCTAGGTAATATGCATACATTAAGCAAAGTGAATTTTGCATTCTTGATAGAATTATGTAAAAATAAAATCTCTAACCCCTGGTCGTTAACAACTGTATTTAGAATTTGTACCATGTATATCAAAAGCAGACAAAAAACACCAGCTTTATTTTGTGATCATCAAAGTTATGGTTGGCGAGTCTTTATGAAAGATTTTTGGAGTTTTTTTGTTTGCTTTTTCCATTGTGGAGAATGTGGATCTCTGAAAAAGATTACTGAGTCTTCCAACAATAAATGATAAAACCTAGACACTCATTTTGTTTGTTGGGAGGGTGCTGTTCTTGGCTTTCAAGGAAGAGATGAACTTAATTCACTTCTAACATTTGCATTATCAGAGAAACTTTGTGTATTCATAGCATATGTCCTTTTTTGGAACAGTAATTAAAGTGGTTGACTCACCATGCTGTCTCACAGAGCCATAGAAAGCTTCAGGTTCAAACTTCCTGGTTAGGCTTTGATTCGTTCTATAGCAGTGATTTGAATATCAGTTCTTCTATTTCTAACTGATTCTGTTATAGGGACATGACTGCTGCAAGGTACAAGGCTACAGAGCTCTAAAGGGTTGAAGCTTGTCAGTAAGTAATATAAACAAGCTTAATTTTTCAAAATAAGGAACACAGCAGGGAGTGACTTCATCATCCTGACCACTGCTTCAGTCTATAAAAGCAGAAAGAAGTGGATGGTAACTAGGGAAACTTTTGTGCACAAGTAGGAGATAAGGTCTGCTCCTAACTGAAGAGAAGCATAAGCAGAACAGCAATGTATTTGGTAATAATCTTCATTTACTTTTGCTTACATGTTTAACGCTAATAAGTGAAACAAGAATACCAATTAAAGCTAAAGCCTAAGTGACATCTAAAAATTAGCAGGTTAACATGTACATTAAACAGCCTGCAATGTCTAGTGATCATTGCGAAGACAATATAAATAATAGAAGTAGGCCAATAGGATACCGTCATGTTTCAAAAAAGGTATGGACTCGCTGAATGGGGCATAATATTACCCCTCTACAAAGCATTGGTGTGGCCTCATCTATAACAGTTGCAGATGCAGTTCTTTTCTGGTTCATAAAAACAACGCCCTGTAGTTTGAGTGCAAAGATGGGCAACTTTATCGGTAAAAACATATAGTTATGAAGAAACATTAAAAAAATAAAACTTATTCAGTCTTGAAAAGAGACGTGAGAGGGAAGACATGATTCATTTGTTCAGTTATATAAATTCCCCCTACAAAAAATATGGTAAAAAGTTGTATAATTTAAAACCCTCTCAAAAGAGAAAAACAGATTCCAATTCAAGAGAGAGAAATCATTCCTTACCATAAGAACTTTGAATCTGTGGATAGCTGTCTTAAGTAGTTAGTCACAAAAGGAGAACTTCAAAAAAAGCTTAGAGAATTAATTGCAACAAAATAATATTGACACTTATGAACATGTATAGAATTGTTTAGAATGTTGATCCAGTGTGATCACCACTTGGGATCAGATTTGAAATATTTCCTTTTAGGGCTCCATATTTGTGGATCAATAAAGGAAACAAAGTTGTAAAATTACCTGTACCTCTCCCTTTCATTCTGATCTTATCCCTGCTCTTTGTTGAACTTGAGTGACATGTTTCATAGTAAAGTTTTTGTAATGGTGGCTCTAACAAGCACCTTTTTAGAATGTAGGCTGTATGTTAATTTAAGTTTACTGTAAACCAAAAAAATTTGTTTGGGAAAAGAACATTTTTTTTAAAATGTTTTTTTAGCAAATCAGCCTCTGCAAAAGAAAGCTGTTTGCGGGCCCCAACAAATGAAAAAAAAGTGTTTTTTCGCTGATTGAGAGTTCTTGCGACATAAAATTTTTTGTTATTTTGTTTTAAAACTCCCATTGAAAAACGGGGGAATTGCTCCCCAACATAATGGAAACTGTTTTCTATTGTTTGGGCAACTTTTGAATGGAAATAAACTCTTTTGTCCCCTTTGGGCAATTTTTATCAGCCTGTGTGAAAGGACCTTAAAACAAGCACTAAACATCTTGTTATTTATTCCCCCAATATTAGGCCTGCGTAAAAGGTCATTTTTCACAAATAAAAAAGGGTAATTTCCCTTTAATTTTAGGTAAGGAACTTACAGATAAGCCACACGGTTCTACGGACCCCCTAGAAAAAGGGTGGGGTGTCTGTTACTAAAAATTTTAATTATTTTATTTATATTAGTTGTGTCTTCTGCTAGATGATCTTTCTTAACTTCTGTGTTCTAAGTTTTAATATTTTAAGTTTTGCCCTAAAACACTTGACAATTTTGGATTTTTCCCTTTGGTCCCCCTTTTAATTAGTTTTGGGGTTAAATCTCCCCCTTTAAAACTCAAGTTTCCCCTTCAAGTATGTAGTGTCTTAGCTGAGATTACTGCATTTTAAAAATTTTTTATCTTGGAATATGGTTCAGCGAATGCTGAGTTTTTCCTTAATCTCGCTGATGAGAATTTAGTGTACCTGGAAATAATGGATTCAGGGTAATACCTGATCAGATAAACTTGGGTTTTAGGTATGTGTGGTCTTTGATAAAGAAGTTTTTTTGGGTGTGTAAAAAGGGTAACAATTTTTAATTTGTTAAAAGGCAGGTATTCTGTCCGTTCTTCATTCACAACAATTTTGTTTTCTTTGAATCTGATATTGTTCCATCTGGAATGATTTTCATAGTTGATCAATTTTACAACTAGAAAAAAACCCTAGTTTTTTGGGAACTAAAAATTTTAAAAATCCCCAAAAAATAAATTCAATTTTTTGAAAAAGTTTTTTAAAAGAATAAAAAAATAGAAAATAAAATTTTCCTTACATTGTTTACTATTTTTTTAATGTTTGCATTTTTAGCTACAGTTTTTACAAATGGAATGCAAAGTAAGAGAAGCTGTGTAAAATCTTATAGCAGACAAAAGGTAAAATCATTACATATTAATATTACTGTAATTCCATTGGAAATGATCTTAGTCAATATAAATATAGCAAATTATATTTTATAAATTAAAAACAATAGACAGAAACAGTATACTTTGTGAGGCACATTCAATTTGAAAATGGGGACGAGACATTGTAAACAAAGAGAAACAGAGATACATATTGTTTTGTGAAAAACCATATGGCAATCAGCATGTATGCAAGCCCAGAGGGCTTCAGGCATTCAGTTGTTGTCTCTTCAATCATAGATTTGCTAAAGTCAAGAAACTGGTACAAACAGTGCATTTTAAGGAGTGCAAACTGAAGAATAAATTGGGACCGGGGGGGTGGGGCTGTGTTTAAATATTTTAAGTGGAAGTCTTTTTTTTTTGCAGTGAATATATCATACTTGAACTCTGACAGTGAGCCACACAGCTGGGGGTTCCAACCCACACATGGCTTCTTAGCCACTGATTGGGGACCAGAGAATTAGAGGGTAGTCGATTATACAAAAGCTATGTGCTAAAGTTTCAGAATTATGTGACACCTACAGCTGCATTTGTATGAAAAAGACTGTTCAAATTAAATTTCACAGAACCCATGTGTTCCATACTACCAGGAGTGACCAATAACCACCAATTATATAGGGTAATTCAGAGTATATTGTAACTGCCAAGTTTATGTCCCTACAAGTGTGAAGTGAAACCATTTAGAGTGTCGTGTGTCATGGAAAAAGGCAACGTCAAACAGCTGGTACAAATTTAAAAAAAAATTATTATTAATCAATTCAAGCAAAATTACAACAAAGTGACATATAGGAATTTCACTTCCATGCAATTCAGGGAGGGCTCTACAATCAGATAACAACACAGTTATGTTATTGTGCAAAATTGTCCATTGTGACAGGTTTTGTCCAGTAGTAAAGTTCAGAATATGAGTTGACAATACCAAAGTTATCAACAGCACTCCAAAGTTGATGCAATTTCATTTATTCATATAGGGCGACATTTATGTACGAGGCTGCACAAGTATTCTGGTGTCTTTTCAGCTCAATAACCTATCGCAGCCCTGTTCTCTAAATGTATGAGCAGACACACTCCAAAAGTAGGAGCACTTTGTGAGGTGTCTAAGAAGTGGAGGTGTTCTGGAGCGAGTCGTACCACAACCGTATGATTCTACACAGTTATGACTGGAGAATGGCAAAACTGGGTGCATTACTGCTGGAACAGGTAGACCAAGTGGTTTACCTGAGCCTGAGTTGTCGTAGTGGAACTAGAAAGCGCCAAATCTATGACCCACAGTAGAATAGGTCCATACATCGTGGTGCATTCTACACTGCTTTAAAGCTATTTAAATGTTATCATGTTAATATCAAAACACAGCAACCTATATGGATTTATTAATTTCTTTAAAGTCATTTTTATTCAAAGAAAGAAAGTGAAGTTTTCTGTTCAACAAATAAAACTTGTTATTGTGATTTTGAAGGGGAAAAACCCCTTACCCCCATCTTAATAATAAAAAAAAAAGGGTTTACAGTGTCGAAGCCAAACCTTGATAACTACTTTTGCAATTCAGATTCAGGTTCGCAAAATCTATGCAAAAAAAAGCAATTTCTTTTGAAAAAAAATTTTGGTGGAACTGTGCCCAACTTTTTATCACCAGCAATTAAGGTGCAAAAATAAAGTGCATCACTATCTTGATTTTGGTAGGGCCTTTGGGATCCTGATCTTCTGCCAGTCCCCGGACATTTATGCAAAGGGGGGCGGTCAAAGACTTTAAAATTTGGATGATTTGTAAAAATAGAATGATGCCTGCATTTTTAGGTTAAACTGCTTGTATGCTGCAAACCCAAGTTTTCTTAGCTATGCTCCACGGCGAAGTAAGAACAACATATTAAAAAAAAGGGTTAGGAATAAAAATCCACCACAGCTGTGCTCTACTCTGTCTGCTGGGAGGCAGTTACAGACACCGCAAAGAATGACGCATCTATGTGTGCTAGCTCTCTACTGCTACCAAAATAAATCCACCATAGTGACCTTCTGCATACCACTTAAAAAAAAACCATGTTTTTTTCTACTTTTTCCCCAAAAAATAATTAACACTTATTGTTGTGTACCACTAGAAAAATAGACATTACCGCTGGGTACAGGTACTAAAATCCACCAAAATCCACTGCAATTTACTCGTTTTCGCTAAAAAAAAAAAACCCCAAATTTTTCTGTTTTTTACATTATACTCTACTTTACATTCAAGGGTTTCACTGCTCAGCCACCAGCTTTGAAGCACAAGGTTTTGAATTGCTGAGTGAAAGTTTTACTTGGTTGCTAGTACTGCAAATGCTGCCTTATAGTCATAAATGTGGCAAAGTCACATTTTGTGATTTTTCACAAAAAGTCGCCCTACCTTTCACCACCATGTGGCCACAAATGTGTCCCTGTATTACAGAACACTGTCACTGGCAGGGTACACCTGACCACTGATACATGTCATAAGCATTGGGATTTAAATTTCCTTTGATGTTTTATTTTTTTCAGCTCAAACAGAAAAAAAAAAAAAAAAAAACCTCAATATAACTTTGTACCATGAAGAGTTTCTGGAGATTCACCTTTACCTTTTCCTGCAAACCCCACTTCTATTCATGCTCTTAACCAAAAGCTGCAAAAATATAAAACTGCTCAAGAGAATTGGTATTAAACTGGGCTGAAGCTAATCTGCCTAGAAAAGTGCATGCTGAGAGCTGCTCAAGGCAATGCAACCATAGGCTAGCACCTTAACTAAGTTAACTCAAACACGTGATTAGCCTGACACTACAAATTTTTCTCAAGAAAATACTTATGTTTATAGACACTGCTGGATATAGCCAGGAATTTGCCATTTATACCCAGCCTACTCTTGTTTTATGTGCAGACCCATTACCTCTGAGCCTCCTCATTTATGATGTCAACAAGTGAAGGAATTTCACTTCATATATGCTGCAAAGGCTTTTCTGGCAACAGAAAGCTATCATGCAATAGCAGACATTGTATGTGACTATCAGAATCCTATGAAACTTGGATGCATCTCCCATGTACCTAGAAATTAAGGATGTGTGTTCTATTTTAGCCCCATAGAGGAAGCAACAGAAGCGACAGTTGTGGTCAGGCATTCACTAGTGACACCATCCCTATCATCTGTCTGCTAGAACACTCTGTTGGGTCTCATCAATGATGTGATGTCAGTAGAGAGGGAGGAAGGGCTAACAATCTCGCAACCTCCATGCCAGCTCACTACTATCAGTAACAGTTACCTGTCAAAGGTCTGTGGTCTTTTCCAGACAAGCAGGTAGATGCCGAAGTAGCACCACCACTGGCAGCAGGGGATGTCTAGAAGAGGTGTTTGAAGTTCCTTCAGTCCATGGCCTCCAGGGATAGCGGGTAGAGCTTGTTAAGTTGTAAGCTGCTGTGCTGCACCGCGAGCCTGCCTTTGAACGGCATTACACACGATCGTTCCTGTTTTTAACGGTATTAAAAGGTAGAGTGTGTTCGGTCTATCTGAACCCCATGGGTAGGTAAACTTATCGTGCATCCTGAGGACACACTCCCGGAGGCGCGCTGTGCAACACAGGGGTCTCGGTCACAACTTTGTACATGTGTGTTGGGAAATTTGTTCACCATACTTTCCTGAAAAGTTCAGTGAACTACACTGTTGTTGAACTGCAGTTGTAGTCTCTTTCTCTATGACTTCGCTGTATTTCGGGAAGCCTTCCTCGGTGCTCGGCTTACACTTGCACAACATTTTCTAAATGTGCATGCCTGTCCTATTGCTAGAGTGTTATCAGAAAAGGTGTTCAGTGCAGCTTTTGGTTCATAACTGACATGTGCAATTGCCTGTCTGGAGACAATGTGACTTAAAAAAAAAAAAAAAAAATTAACCAGACCTGGATATCAGATGAATTTCACATCCACATAGTGGATTATAAAATTGTATGCTTTAACTTTACCTGTGTGTTGAATGTGGTGTTGTTGCTGCTGTCTCTGCTCTGTACAAATTAATCACTGTAGCTTATCTGTATAGGGTAGATTTATGAAAACTGTTTAAAAAAGAAACCATATGTACCCACAGAAAGCAATCACAGGCAACCATTTTGAAGAGCACTGTAAGAAATGACAGCTGCATTAATGCGAACAATGATAACGTTTTTTTCATAACTCTTATGTTTATTAGATTAATAGCATTTGGCCATCCAGCAATTATAGCCAAATCCATGCATAGTGTTTTCCCCTCTGTACAACATACCAACTTGCTTCCTCTTACTTGATCCCCACTATTAAAAATACTTGACAGAAAAATTAAACATTTGCAAATGAAGATCTTTGTGTGGGCCTTTTGAAACTGAACACTTCTGAAAGTGTATTTGTGTCCGACAGTCAAATGCAGTGGACTGAAACTTCTGGCCTGAGTACTCTTGGGGAAGAGACATTGCTGTGTTGGCTTCACATCTGTATGGGCCGTCTACAAGGTGATATTGTGTGCAAAAAGCACAAGCATCAGACTTGTACTTCATCTATGTAGTTTTTGGCATGGAACTCCTGACATTTTCCAGACTAGCAGAAAAGCTGAGAAGACACGTAGAACAGGTAAATATATCCAACACCTGGGAAAAAATATATGTATCTAAAATGGCTAAAAAGAAATCAATCAATGCCCATTCTGACGTGTTTTCCCAATCCGTAAGAAAATTTTACCATGCATTTAACCATCTTTTCAGCTGTCTAATTTTAGTGACTGTGACAGCTACTGTACAGTCTATTCTGCTCTAAAGCAATTTAGAAATGGCTTATCTGCACCATGTTTCATACATGTCACCCATAGTGTTTTGAAGACCTTCCTCCCCTCTGTTCCCTTATGTTTTTTAAACAGTAGAACATCAGTATTTTATTGTACCTTTTTAAATTTAAAACATTAGGAAAAGATCACAAAAAGTTAAATGTCATAAAATTTATTTATTTTCATTTATATTAC
>JAODAL010045247.1:0-32113 GCA_025379985.1 Phyllomedusa bahiana | reverse complement strand
ATCTCCCCGATGGGTCAAGAGATGACTGTTACTTGTAAGGGCCCGCTCTCTTGTTTCAACATCATGACTTGGCTGAGATGCTTCGGTGGGTTTGGGGGGCCCCCCGAGAAAAATTTTGATGAGTTCGGTATCTGGTCTGGTGCTTCGATGTTTTCGGTTCAGCTGAGACATCAGAAAGGCATGGTTGCCCACATCCCTTCGGCCACCGTCCTGGGGCGTGATCGCATCCAGAATTTCTACAGGGGGATGTCGAAGCTATGTCACAAGTGTCGCATCCAGGTTTTTCGGGGAGGCTGAAGGGTACAGAAATGTGCTCTGTGCGGCGCGGAGAGGCATCTGGCTGCCGCATGTGACCAGATTCGGTGTCACCTATGTGGAGACCTGGGGCATCTGTTTAGCTGCTGTCCACAGTCTCCGCCTTTGTGGAGGTGGCCTCTGTGGTCAAGGGCCCCAGTGGAGCAAAGGGGACAGGGTCGGTGAGAAAGAACGTGGGGTTGTTGGGCACGCTGCAGAAAGACATGAGAGTAGAGGGGAGCTGGGGGTAACCCTCAGCTCCCACCCCCATTGTAGCCGAGACCCTAGTGGAGAACGAGCGGCTGGAACGTGAAAGCGCTTTCTCCCCCAATGACTCCCGAGACGATGATTCCGGTGAGCCAGTGGGAGAGGACAAAAAAAGAACAAAGGCAACAGGAGGCGAAAGGGAGAGGGGAGTCCTAAACCCCCCGCCTCTGGGCCTCCCGGCCAGGTACCCAAGGATGGTATTCCTTCTTCCCCTCTGGTGGGCCTTTCTAACAAGTTTGCTGCACTCGAGGATTGCATCCCCCCCTCAGGGGAGGTCGAGAGTGCGGTGGAGGGGGCATTGGAGGTGGGGTGTCCCGGAGGGGGGAGCCGGGGGTCCCTTTTCCCCTGGGGGACGGGGCTGACCCGGCATCTGCTGGTGAGTACGGCGAAGTGATGGACTCTGTCTGCCTTAAGAGAACTAGTGAGGACAGGAGGAGCTCCACAGGCTTGGAGGAAAGATCAAGGAAGAACAGATCGGTTCCCCGAAATCCTCTAATGACAGGGATTCCCTGCCTCCAGTTCCTAAATTTAGGACATCCAAAATTTAAGGGGTATGTAAAAAAAAGAGGTGTGGGGGTCTTGCCCAAAAGATAAAACCAAAACCACGTTTTAAAGTTTAGTCTTTTATTTTTCGCTTGAAGATTTTCTCCCTTCTGGGTTTCTAGGTTTTTCTAGTTTTTCTATTTCTTATGTATTCTATATTTCTTCATATTTTATTATGTTTCCTTTTTGTGTTTCTATTAAGTTTGTTAGCAGGCAGGGGCTTTCTAGTTCCATCACTAAGGATGGTGACGCCCACCCCGTTGAAGCTGGCCTCCATTAATGTGGCCAGCATCAGATCGGTGCGACTGATATACAACCCCTTTTTTTCTCAGCCGTTTCTGAAACCAAATTTTTTTTTGCGGAAAACCAAATGCAAAAAAAATTTCAGCAGGGCCGGAGGGAGTGACGCCTTGGGCCTTCATTCTGGTCCCTTGCAGCAGAGCCATATTCCGGAGTTGGCAGTCCTTTTTACAGCACCAGTTATAAGTTATGGAAACAAATTCGGAGATGCTTGGTCATCGACAGTGACAAACGGGCAGAGGCTCCACCTCATTATCTATGCTCCCCAAACCAAGTGGAAGCACAAGAGCCTGTTTATGAAGGTCTAATAGGATGGACAGGATATGATTATTGTGTCTTATTGATGTGATATAGAAATTCATGTCTTAGGTCTCTTAACTGTACTATATCTCATTGTGAGGGCATCTGTCATATTATACGTCACTATTGGTCTATTTCTGTTCAACTGTTTGACCTTTTGTGATCCCTGCTTTACCTACCCCCACAATACTCAGAGCTGATATAATACTCAACTATTCTTAGGACCCCTCCCATGTATGGATAGCCACAGATAAGTCTCTTGTAATGCTGACTATACAGCTTAGGATGGAGGGAATACTAGGTTTGGTCATGCTGATGCAGCTCGGATTAGCATAAAAAGCCTGGCTTTTGACATGGCTAGCTAGCTTCTGCTGGGACCATGCTGGTGTCCAGCAACCCTTCTGTGGGCATCAGACGACATGGGTGTACATGAGGTACAGGGGGGCTCCCCATTTCATTGTTCATGAACTATTCATCTGTAACTGCAGCTAAGTATCATTTTATTTCCTTATTTATGTATTAAACTTTTCATTTTTTATATATTCTGCTTCAATGGAATTATTTCTTTGACCGCCAATCAACCGCTTACAATTGGTGTCAGAATTGGGATTGGTGCTCCAGGAATTATTACAATTGTTTTGTGGAGAAATGGCAATGTATAGGTTAGCTTAGATGTTTAGTTCTGGGGTAGATGACAAAAATTTAGTCCAGTCCCCTGGTGAGTGCATGAATCGCAACATAGTGCACTCAACACTCGATTGGTTGTGTCACCATTGCGACAGACCCCAGTCAGTCGGTGCTGAAGCTTGCATTTTCTCTAGAACGGCTGAAGACCACAGCAGAGGTGGGATGGATCTGACTGATGGTGCGAGTGAGAGAGACAGACAAGTACTGAAGACAGAGCAGGTGGTGTGTGTTACAGAGAAACAGGACAAAGCAGAAAGCCACATTGTAACACTGAACTAGCATCAACATAGTTATAGTAATAGTGTCTGGAAATGTTAGATTGTCAGGAATTGTGAATGCAATGAGGAAACTATTCAGGGTTAGAAACTGTACTAAGAATTTACACTGATGTGTTTTGTGCTTTCTTCCAGGTATATATTCCAGATATGTCATGAACGTTTAAGAGCAAAGAGTTTTATAACATGTGGTTCATTATGTTAGAGGTCATTTAGTATGGTAATGGATATCCTTTTAAATTTGGTTACAGCAAAAAATGATTGAGCTCATTGTGACATCATTGTGCACATCTTAATGTTAATATTTGTGTTTTTCCCTTTAATACTCTTTTGATCCTGCAGCTGTCTGATAGCGGACAGTGGTGGATGCTGTCACTAATGTTTCTTTTTCCCTATATGATTACCTGAGTGTGGAATATAACTAACCTTCTGTTTATTTGGTAGGAGCAAAAATAATTTTTGTGTGCAAAATGTCTGTGATATCACCTGTGAGATGTAAGAATGAAGACGGTTGACTGTAGGGGGGACGTATGGGGTATCTTGTGGCGGCGCCCGCCCATTGCCTGTGACAACCACCCGCACCTTCAGGCTCCCCTGGCCCTGCTCATAGGGCGATGTTGGTGGCAACCGTTGCCAGGACCAACCACGCGCACCCTTAGGTTCCCCTGGTATTGCTGGCAGTGGGGGGATATGGGGTGACTTGCCGTTGTCTGGCACAACTACCCTCACCTCTAGGTTCCCCGGCTGTCCACTGGTTCTTCTGGTGTACAAATAAACAGACACGACAACTGCTGACCGGGAGAACTGAGGCTTTACTTCTTTTCTTCCTCCAGCAACAACAGTTGCAGAACAACTTAGTCGCTCATACCGAGAATCACTCAGCCTCTTCAGCACTCTCACGTCCGCAGTACCCGAGGGGTGCTCCTGTCTGCCGCCTCACTGCTCTGACCTGACTTACTTCAGTGGCTCGTCCACTAGTCCAGGTTGCCGCTGAATAACCGCTGCACTTGTGGGCCTCCTGCCCCTTCTCCAACACGCTAAGGCTGGGGGGCAAAGTTCTGCCCCGGTTCCCTCCCGGCTTGCTTGCTGACAAAACTTGAACTTTATACAAGTCCTTATCCTCTCAGGCCTGCTTCTTGCCTTTCCAGCTAAATCTGCCGCCCCGCATCCCAGCCGGAACGGGGAATCCTTTCTGCTTGCTCTCTGGGAGCCTCTGGCAGACTAACTAGATGTCTCACTATCCAGCTACATTCCTCCGCTGCTGACCCCCCTTCTACTCCACAAATCCAGCACAGTGATTGGCTGGAAGATAATGACACCGCTGTACCTGGGCAGACTAAAACTGTGAACACATATTAAGGTTAATCTATGGCCTTCTACAACTAACATTCCTATTACTACTGTATAACCTGACATTCACACTGCTTTCCCAAATAAGGATAACTAGAATAAGGTTTCCTACACCTCTCGCAGAGATCTGGGGCAAATGAAAATAATGCAGAAGTTATGTGGTCAGGAATATTTAATTTGTTTTAGTCAAACTGGAAATGTAGTCACTGGTGGATATTGGTTGTGGTGGTTTCTGAAGGACCTGGAGATTCAGGGGAGCACTTGGGTGCAGGAACATTGTGCATTTCTATAGGAAATGAGCTGGTGCTTTTCTGTTGCCTGGCCCTGTAATGTGGGTTCCCTGATTAGTGATGTTTTTCATGCTTCTTGTAAGGGCTATAGTTCCCTATCACCTGGGGGTGGCCCATGTTGTTTTGGGGCCCTGTGAAGGTTATTTACACCCCTGATTGTGGTTTCAGCTTTCCCCAGACTGACTATTAATGTACGTTGTCATTTGTGTTTGAGGTTCCAGTTAAAGAAAACAAGGGAAAAACATATGTGTTGTGTACAGGCCCGTGTCTAAATTTGTCCCTGTGAGGATCGCTGCAGCAATAAACAGTTTATAAAGCCTGTGTCGCTAGCCTGTGAGACCTCCTAAAACGTCTGGTGTTATCAACTGCATGGAATGTATTCATCTGATTAATATCACTGATAATCTATAGTATTACAAAGCATGTGTAACAGCAGCAATGAATTTAAGATAAGTTAATATGCTACTTACAGGTCATAATTATAGATGGGCGAATTTCTCAAAAAATCAATTTGCCGACCCGTCTTGCCAAGACTTTATTTTTGCAATATTCTTTGTCGACCACAAATACTATTTGCAGCGAATCACATTAACAAAACAAGCTATGTCCTGGCTGCAGGAGCTGTTGAGTGCTATAGAACATTGTGACATGCTTTATATGCAGAGGGGAGCTTGGTCTTTGGTCTATCATTAACTATGCTGTCTGTTTTAGATATGAACACGCCATGACTGCCGCCGGCACTAGAATCGCTTCACAACTTCACCTTGCTCTGGGGCAGTTACAGGGGCCAAAATCTGACCCAACATAACTGAAGTGTGAACACAGCCGGACAAGGTAATGTCAGCGCCAGCTAGAAAGAATCTGTAGTGTGAACCAACCCACAATCAAGGGGTTAAATTAAGACGTGGGTATTAAATACCCTACAGAACAACAGATGATAGTTAGGATATATGGGACAGAATTACACCCAACCCTTGACTTTAGGGTGACTACCCCACTAACCACTACAAGAATAATAATATAAAGCTGGTTAAATAACAAGGTGTGCAAATGTACACTTGTAATGGTCTTTTCCCCCTCCCAGCTCGCTGATAAAAACGTGTTTGTTTTATTAAGGAGGGCAAATAGTGCAACTGCAGCTCGATGATATGCCAGAGCAGACTCAGTTCCGAGAAGTGTGTAGGATTTAAGATGGCGTCCGCTATTTATTGGACCTTGTTGACATCACAGGAAAGTCCGTACGGTCGCTGATTGGCACCATGGATACTGCAAATGTCATTTGAGGGTGTTCCATTCTTTCCTCCCAGAGTTCTCTGCCCCATATAACTCCTTGATCCCCGGCCATTTTTCCTAATCAAAAAAGATGCTTAGTTACCGACGAATCACCCCCAAAACTTCAAACTTCGTGCAGAAACCCGAAGTGTTTACTGATGTTTAACATGAAATTCCACTTGTTAGAAGAGATCCTCAACCAATCTATAGTCTGGTTTACATTTCATCAGATGTTAAAATATAACCAAGTCATAGTGACCGGGATTCTGGGGATAGGGTCTCGGATAATTGTTTAGATGTAATAATAGAACAAGTTTAGTGCAAGAGATTTGGGGAAGGGTCTGGATTTCATTTCTAGATGTAATATAACAAGTTAATATGTGTACGGGATTTGCCGCAGAAGGCGTCTGGACTACTTTCTAGTAATGTAACTAACTATAACAATTCTATAAGTGACGGGGTTTCTTACGGGAAGGCCGCGTCATGGATAATTTAATAGTTATAATATAACTAAGCTTTAGTGCTGGGGTTTCTGGAGAAGGGTCTCTGGCAGACATTTCTAGATGTAATATAACAAGTTATAGTGATTGGCGATTCTGGAGAAGGATATGGATACTATTCTTAGATGTAATAATATAACAAGTTCTATAATGTGACCTGGGATTATAGGGAAGGGTCATGGATCATTTCTACTCAATTAATATTAAATGTTATAGAGACCGGGGTGATGTAGAAGCTCACCTTTATTCCATTTCCCCCCACTCCGTCAGTTCTCCTCCACCCCTACTCCATTCTGTATCATAGTCAGAGCACAGATCTCCCTCACCACAGCAACAAGCTCTCATATTTACACAGTAACGACAGCCCGTGTAAATCGACTTTTCTCATAGGTAAGTCCCGCCCCAAGCAGGGGGGCTAAACCCCATGAACAGACCCCTAATGATCCAACTTCTGCCCTGAACAAATGGATCAGTCCCAGCTTCAAAGACTCCCAGCAATCATAACCCAGACGGGTCGTCTACCGATTTGTCTACTCGCATTCATAAGGCGATCCGATTCTCAATTAACTGGTGAGATGGCGGGTTCATATCCACAAAATATAGGAGCTCCTCCCGCAAGACACACGACCATTTCTCGTTTTCCAGCGAAGAACAAGGGGTACGGAAGATATCAGAACCGGGCCTAAGGGTCCAGAAGCATAAGCATGCTTTGTCTATCAAGGCGTTAGGATAAGCCCTGACGGTTCGTGCTTGGTACCCAACCGGCGCGGGTCTGTGCCTATCGCACCTGCGAGTTATATGTACCATTTTTGGTTTTGCACTCAGAACGGCATGACATCGTAGGTGGCGAGAGGGCATAGGTCACCGTCCAAGGGGTGTGTTGGGGGATGCACAGTGGGATGCCCCTCGCAGATTACTACGACCAGGAGCATAGAAGTTGGCTCCTTCCTGCTTTACCCACGTTGGATCTCCAAGAAGTGGAGGGCGGGTGCCTAGAGAGAAGTTTCCCAGTGTCATCATCACTCAGCAGCCCAGGCCTCATCTGCCCCCTTGCCGGCCGGGCCCCAAGCAAGCAACACCTCGGTAACCTTGATTATTCTAATGTCCTCTTGTTGTCTGTACTTCCATATTGTATTTGTATCTGTCTCCTACACTGTTATTTTGTCTATCAATAGATGTATAATATATTATCTGTCTAGTAGTGCACTCTCACACTAGCTACAATAAATCTATCAATGTGCATTAATTTGAGTTAGTTTTTTGTTCTTGATCAACTGGCGACTCACTCACGCCAATTACTCGGTCTATGATATAAGCACAACCAAAGGCTGGTTTCGTGCCTTGTTATAAAGTCGAAGTGGTCTAGGACCGGTCTTATATTCCTCTAAACTAGAAACCTGTATGGACGCGATACAGGGTTTCTGGACGAGGAGAGTGTTCTCTCGTCATCCTCTGGTTCTCACTGTCCGGTGTGGGCAAGCGTAGTCCTACCCCCCCTCACCCTACATTCCGGAGGCCCACCCAAGCCTCGCCCCCCACCCAGATGATTGTGGTAATTGGAATTAACAGTGATCCTTTCTACATCACAACGGGATTCTGGAGAAGGGTCCTGGATACATTTCTAGATCGTTATTATTAACAATGTTATAGTGTCCAGGATTCTGTTGAGAAGGGGTCTAGATACAATTTACTAGGATGTAATATATAAACAAGTCATAGTGACCGGGATTCTAGGGAAGGGTCTGGATACATTTCTAGTAATAATATAACAAGTTATAGTGACTGGGATTCTGGAGAAGGGTCTGCATTAGTGATGAGCGATTACGTTGACTATCGTCATCGGGTCGATAGTCGATATCGGCAATTATCAAGATGATTTCCGATAGTCGATAATAGATTATCGCCGATGACCATTAAAGTCTATGGGAGAGGAACAACAGCTTCATTCTTACACCCAAACAGGGTGGAGAAGCTGGAATTAACATCCACAACAGTCAAATGGATACGTGCTACATCTTAGGCAACACACTTAGGTTATAAAAGCCACAGAAAAAAACTCACAGACCATTCACTATCCCTGTCTTGTACCACAGCATGACCCTTAAACCTGCATGACCCACAAATTAAAAAGTGCTAGAAGGCAGTATGATTTGAACCATCATTTTACTTGAACTGGACATTGACTATCCCTGTCCTGGAACGCAGCATGACCCTTAAACCTGTCTGACCCACAGATTAAAAAGTGCCGGAAAAAGGAGTCTTTCAACCACCATTTTAGTTGAACTGGACATTGACTATAACTGTCCTGGGCCACAGCATGAGCCCCAAACCTGCATGACCCCCAGATTAAACAGTGCCGGAAAAAGGAGTCTTTCAACCACCATTTTAGTTTCACTGGACATTGACTGTACCACAGCATGACCCCTAAACCTGTTTGACCCACAGATCACAAAGTGCCACTATGCTATTTTGTACAGTGACTGTCATTTAGTATATTTTTTGGTAACTGACATTTGTTTACAGAATTTATTTAGGGAAGTTTTATTTATAGTTTTACATTATTATCATTTTTCTTTTATTTCAAGTGTGATAACATACAACATACACCCCTCCCTGCAGTTTTTAAAGGTATACGGATAATAAACGGTATCTTTTGCACCTGCGGTGACGACAAAATTGCTGTATTGAAATTTAAGTGCAAGGTACCTCTATCAACAAAGCTGGACTGCGCCAAAAAGTGAAAAAACACGTATCTGAAATGTATACAGATAATAAACGGTATTTTTTTGCACCTAAAAATACACCTGCAGTGACGACAAAATTGCTGTATTGAAATTTAAGTGCAAGGTGCCTCTATCAATAAAGCTGGACTGACCAAAAGTGAAAAAACACCGATCTGAAATGTATGCGGATAATAAAAGTGGAGTTTTGCACCTAACAAATAGACCTGCAGTTACTAGAAAAGATCTGTATCCTAATATAAGTTCAGGCTGCCCAACATACAAGTATTATTTCAACTAAAAACTGTAATAAAAAGCCATTGCAATGCAATGTCTAAACTAAGTCTGGGCTGCACAATATCCAGTATCCTTTAAAGAGCCTGTCTGTGTTCGCCCGCGGCCTCCAACCCTCCCCCCCCCCCACGACTTTACAGGGCTAGATGCTCCTTTAAAATTCTCAGCCTAACTACCTAAACTCTGCAAATCTCGACTCTACCTGAGTTCTCATGTTCACAGCTAAAATGATAGCTGTCTCTGTGAACAAATAGAACAATTTCACTGAGCTGTTTGCTGAGCTGTTTGGACAGAAACCGAGCGCACGTCCTACTCCAATAAGACACTGACACACACTGATCATGAACAGGAAGGTCTGTTCTATGTAAAACGAAGTCATGTGATTTTTCCAGCCAGTCGCAACCATACACATCCCAGTCATGACCTCGCCACACAGCTCACCCTGCTCTATTCTGTAAGCTGATTTGCTGGCCGCCAAAATGACAGGAAGCGCCGAAAATGGCGCATTATTAATAGATTATGCACAGATTTTCACCAAAATTATCGCGTGATCGAAAAAATCCGATCAACATAAGAACCGTGCCGATTTCAACTTTATCGATAATAATCGCTCAACACTAGTCTCCATACATTTCTAGATGTAATATCACAAGTTATAGAGACCGAGATTCTGGAGAAGGGTCTAGATACATTTCTAGATGTAATAACAGAACAAGTTATAGTGATCAGGATTCTGGAGAAGGGTCTGGAGACATTTCTAGATGTAATATAACAAGTTATAGTGACCAGGATTCTGGAGAAGGGTCTGGATACATTTCTAGATGTAATAATATAACAAGTTATAGTGACCAGGATTCTGGAGAAGGGTCTGCATACATTTCTAGATGTAATAATATAACAAGTTATAGTGACCAGGATTCTGGAGAAGGGTCTGGATACATTTCTAGATATAATAATAGAACAAGTTATAGTGACCGGGATTCTGGAGAAGGGACTGGATAAATTTCTAGATGTAATAATATAACAAGTTATAGTGACTGGTATTCCGGAGAAGGGACTGGATACATTTCTAGATGTAGTAATATAACAAGTTATAGTGACCGGGATTCTGGAGAAGGGTCTGGAGACATTTCTAGATATAATATAACAAGTTATAGTGACCAGGATTCTGGAGAAGGGTATGGATAAATTTCAAGATGTAATAATATAACAAGTTATAGTGACCAGGATTCCGGAGAAGGGTCTGGATAAATTTCTAGATGTAATAGAACAAGTTATAGTGACCAGGATTCTGGAGAAGGGTCTGGATTATTTCTAGATGTAATAATATAACAAGTTATAGTGACCGGGATTCTGGAGAAGGGTCTGGATACATTTTTAGATGTAATTATATAACTAGTTATAGTGACCAGGATTCTGGAGAAGGGTCTGGATTATTTCTAGATGTAATTATATAACTAGTTATAGTGACCAGGATTCTGGAGAAGGGTCTGGAGACATTTCTAGATGTAATAATATAACAAGTTATAGTGACCGGGATTCTGGAGAAGGGCCTGGATGCATTTCTAGATGTTATAATATAACAAGTTATAGTGACCGGGATTCTGGAGAAGGATCTGGATTAGAGATGGGCGAATTGATTCCAACAAAGTGGATTTCATTTAGAATTTCAGGAAAATTTCGGTTGTGAACGAAGTCAAAGTTTGGGGTAATTCGCGGGAACGAAGCGTGTTTTTAATTGATAAAATGGCCACAAGCACATGGCGGTACACGGGGCAAAGAACTCTGGGAGGAAGAAAGGAACACCCTCAATGACGTGCAGAGATGAAGCCAATCAGAGACTGGAGGGGTTCTGTGACATCACCGCACTATAAGTCCGGGCGCGACGCTGGCTGCTCACACTCCTCTCTCTTTGCCGTGCTGCAGCTGCAGTAGCTGAGATCTCACAGAAAAGAAATTACTGTTATACAGCGATTTTTGGGGGGGTGTCACAGCTTTTCTCAGAGACTGCTCCTCTTCCTTTCTAATTTTGAATTTGTGGGGTATTGTAATTGAAGTCCAGTGTGGGTCTAATTCTGCTGCATATACATTTTAATGCCATCTTTTCAGTTCTTGAGCACGGGCAGGGACCTCTCTCCTTCTGTACCAGTTGTTAGTTACTAATTTGTCACCTTTGTACTTGTTTGACCTATGTTATGTATGAAACCTGAATGTACAGCGCTCTGGAACCAAGGGCGCTCAAAAATAAATAATAATAATAATTGAATATCCAAGGGTTGTCTAAGCCTGATTTTGCTTTTGTATTCAGTAAAAGAAACAGCGTTTTTACAAGCCACATACCAGTTCATTTTTTGCTGCTCATTTCTTTTGCGCAATTTATATCCAAGGTTTAATTAAGCGTGTTTGTGCTATTGTAGTCCGTAAAATAAACGGTGTTTTTCAATGGCAAAGACGAGAATTTTTCCTGGTGATTCCTGTAGCATAATTTATATCCAAAGGTTAATTAAGCGTGTTTCTGCTTTTGTAGTCAGTAAAATACATGGCGTTTTAACACGCCACATACCAATTAATTTTTTCCTAGTGATTTCTGTAGCGCAATTTATATCCAAGGGTTACCCAAGCCTGTTAGTTGGTTCATTTGGAGTCAAATACAGGGTGTGTATTTGTGTATATCTTCATTAAACAGAGTCTGTAATTTTTTTTCTTTTTCAACACAGCTTTATTTATAAATCAAAGAATAAGCAGCATTACAAAGGCAAGAGTAAGCCAATAAACATATAGCATCAAGACAAATGTCACATGTTAACAAGTGGTATAATGTTGTACCGTGTTAGCCATAGAAAGTAGTAGAAGAGTGAAGAAATCAGGCGATACCTTTTAGAGGCTAACTGAGTATATTTGATGGTGAGCTTTCGGGAGAACTAGCTCCCTTCTTCAGACATGATGTTATACAAGAAATTGAAAATTCACAGACTTTTTATACACAAAAGACCTGGACCTTCAAAGAATCTTAGAATTCTTAACAATTTGGAAGATACCACAATGTACCGCTCAAGAATGGAATTGAAAAACCGGCTTAAGAAACTTGCACAACTCAACAGTGACATCTTCTTCTTAACAAAATGCAAAAAGGAAAGACTCATCCCAAAATGCTTCACTCTGCATAACCCAACCCGGCACACCTACAACACCGATATGCAAAACAACAATGTATTCAACATCTGAAAAGTTTGCGCAACTAAAAGCTAAAAATTTCCTATAAACAAACAGGAGAAAAACACAGGAGGAGTTACAGGCCCTAAAGACATCACTGGAGAATGACACAGGGGAGAGGAAGGGCAAACTCCACAAAATACAAACCGGAAACGCGGGACAATGCTTATCAACAACAAGAAGAAAAAGCTCCAGAACTGAGACAAAAAAGCCCTACTACTACAACTACAAGCACCAGTCCAGCTCAGCAGACCTGTGTTGTGAACCTTTCCTCCTATAGCCAAAAAAACACGAAATGTCAGCTCTCTCCAAAGGTCTCTCCTTCTGCCCCTCAGCACTCACTGACCATGTCAAACTCTGCAATGACATGGAGGAGTTTTTTCAGAAAAATAGACTGAGGGAATACTTCTATGACAAAGCCCTTTCCCCATACAGCAGCGACTCTGAGAAAACACCCATAAGGAACCCACAAAAAAATCAACCTGGACCCCACGCCGGAACTAAGCAGCACTAGACAAATTACATTGACTGTTTCAAAAGCAAAGTAAAAAATCTGAGATTTTGGGGGAAAGTAAAAAAACCCAAGTCCAACAACCTAACCCTGCGGGAACAGAAGGCTATCACCTCACTGAAAGAAAATCAGACATAATAATAAGACCAGCTGACAAAGGGGGCGCAATAGCCCCATGATGAACACCTCTGACTACATCCAAGAAGCAAACAGGCAGCTGTCCAACCCAGCCCATTACTCCAAACTTAAACATTGGATCCCACAGAGGACTTTATAAAACAGCTAAAGAAATGATCAAGAAGTTTTTTCCCAACTCAGGTCCAAGGCAGTAGAGGGCTCATCCCAGCAGATCCCAGGCTGGGCTGCTTTCAAAATGCTCCCCAAGATCCCCAAAGAAGGTAACCTTTTTTTGGGGGGCCTAATCATTTCTGGTATTTGGACTCTGACAGAGAATCCCCAGGTTGGGTAAAATCTCCTAAAACCCCGGTCAAGATACCCTAGTTACATCCAGGACACCACGATCTTCTTAACAAACTCAAATGCCCTCGGTCCCCCTCCTTAGGGCACCATTTTGGCAACCATGGATGTTTGAATCCTTTATACAAACATAACCCCACAAGGATGGAGTTGCAGCATGTCGGACACACCTGGAAAACTAAACCTCCCAACAAAACCAATAACACAGCTCATACAGTATCATACTCAGCCACAACTATTTTAAAATTTGGAGAGGACCTATATCTACAGCGAATGGGAAACTTCAATTGGGTCCAGATGTGCGCCCCAATAAGCAAACCCCCTTTATGGCTGAACTGGAAGGAGCGTATCTATCCACATGCACACCAAACCCATGATGTACCCTCCGTTACATCGATGATATCATTGTCATCTGGACTGGCGGGCGAGGAGGCCCTAATTCAATTCCATAAAAGACTTCCCAAAATCTTCCACCCCACCATCAACCTCAACCCTTTCCTATTCAAGAGCAAAACCACTTTCTGGATACTACAATACACATCAAAGACCCCCGGCTTTCTCACATCAGTGTACCACAAACCCCACAGACAGAACGGCCTACCTCAGGAATGACACTTCCACCTCAAACACACAAAGCAATCCATTATAACAGCCAAGCTATACGTACAATCGTATTTGCTCCAACAAGACAGACCTGGACAAACACCTCCGGATCTGAGGACAAAATTTTTTTCTCCAATTGGGATACAGGCCAAAATGACGGACAATCAAATCAGCAAAGCGGCCGCCATCAACAGAGACAGTCTGCTCACATACAAAGAGACCCAGAAGGAAGAACGAGTGCCCCTAGTTTTTAACCTACAACCCACACTGGAGATCCAACGAAAGTTTGCCAAGGAACTTCAACCTGTGCTACATAAGGACAATAGACTCCAAGACATATTCCCCCGTCCCCCCTCTCCTTTCCCTTTCGCAACCACCAAACCTGTGGCGTATTTTTGTCCGAGCGCCCTGAAGGCCTCAACTGAAAATGGCACCTTTACCCTGCCTGCAGAACAGGTGCAAGACCTGCAGGCACAAACCACACCGCTGACAGTGTACCTGTCCCACAGTCACAGCAGTGCACAGAACTAGGGGACATTTTCCTGCAGGTCTAGAAATGTGGTGTATCTGAAATTATGTGTAGCAATGTCCCATCACAGGCCTTTATGTGGGGAAACAGGCAGAGACCAGCCAGCGCATGACTCACAAAAGAATCACTATTAATAACAGCAGAACAGATCTTCCAGTGGCACAACACTTCTCCAGAGAAAGACCATTGTATTTAAGATCTGAAATTATGGTTTAATGGGACACTTTAAAGACCGAGAGGGAGAGAAAGGAATGGGAATTTAAATTAATGCAAAAATTTCAGACTCTGCAAAATAGGCTAAATATTCCATGCCAGCTTTATGTCGAACTATGTGTGAACAGTGATGGCCACAAATCAAAGGGCCCGATGCTGCTAGATAAGACGCAAGAATACGACCCCCCTCTGTCACGCCTCACAAGTTTCCAGAAAAGTTGACTGCTTTTAACCTGTTGTAAATGACTTTCTGCTTATATTGCATTTTTGTTATTGTTAAAATTCTAAGATTCTTGAAGGTCCAGTCTTTTGTGTAAAAAAAATCTGTGAATTTTCAATTTCTTGTATAACATCATGTCTGAAGAAGGGAGCTAGTTCACCCGAAAGCTCACCATCAAATATACTCAGTTAGCCTCTAAAAGGTATCGCCTGATTTCTTCACTCTTCTACATGTTAACAAGGTCATCAAGTAATTTCTCAGGACTATATACAAATAAGAGGGGAGGATAAGACATAGGGGAAGGAGGAAGAGGAAAGAGAGAAGAAAGGGGAAAACGAGAGGGAAGGGAAAAAGAGAAAAGAAATAAAAAAAAAGGGACGGAGGGAGGGAGGGGAAAGGTAGGGCTTAGGCTAATAGTTAATACAACAAACACATCCTACCATACAAGTGAAATGACCAGCGAATACACAAAGCATTATTGCCCTATTGTGTCACTTTGCAATGATGGTACAGTATAGTGCAACATAAGAGCATTAAAATAAAGAACAAGAAATTTCAAAATGAACAATTTAAACAATTACCCGCAACCCCCCTCGGACTCGGCCCGGCCGGACCCCACTGCCCACACACCAGTATGAAAAAAAACCACTCTTTTCAAATGAGAAGTTAGAGTCCCCTGGTTCTAATCACTAAACCTCCAAACGTCAAGCAAAAGCGCGATATTCTGGGGTAGAGGTGAAAAATATCCAATCCTTCCACGTCTGCAGATATCGGGCCATGGAATGGGTTTGGTCCCCCGTAATCCCATCCTCTGCAACACAAAGACCTCTTTTGAACCATTCCACTATAGATTGGGGAGTTTGGAAACTAATTTTTCTCGAATTGAGCTTTCCCCCGAAACAAAGGAAGAGCAAAAAGGGCTTCCCTTGAGAGCACGCATAGCATAGGAGCACAAGAGGAGTAGAGCCGAGGGATTCATCCCGCAGTTTATAACTTATAACCCCAACTAAACTCGATGATTTTAGTCCAAAACGGAAAGAAGCCAAACACAACCCCCACCAAAATAATGGGACTGGTTCCAGGCACCAATCCACAAACCTCCAGCAAATTGGAAGGAACCTGAGGATAAAAGAATGGCAGGAGCCCCCAGGCACCCTATACCACCTTGTCAAAACTTTGTAGTTAAGCCCTGCAACTACAAGAACAGAGGCTTTATGTGCCAAGACACAAGGCCTGGTCCACTCCCTCTGCCCGAAGGGAGCACCCCAACCCTCCCAACTATCTGGAAAGCGCAGCTGGCTCTGACCATCCAACAGCAATCGATATATCGTGATATCAAGTGGGGGCGGGTGCTGTTTCACACAAAAATGCCTCAAACTAGTCAGGCCCATCAATTCAAATTTCTTCATAGCATTAAAAAAATTCTAAGTGCATATGTTGAAGCCATAATAGGGACCAACTCACCCCGGACCACTCCCATACTTTTTAAGGACCTGCAGTAACCCGTCCCTGAAGGTACTGGGTCAAGAATTGGTCGTCCCTAAACAGTAAGCAGGGCGCCGTGACAATTAAAGAGGAGTTGCCTCTCAGCGGAGTGAGTGGGCCATTTGGGGCATGAAGATGGTGTTGTCTACTAGACACTTTGAAAACCAGCGATGTTATTTGTGTCACATATGGCAATTGGGAGATCGCACACCTCAGATGGGAGGCCTCAAGCCAAGGGACCGAGGACAAGAACATACCACACATTTCCTCCTCCATTCACACCCAGCCCTTCGCATACCTATGGTGGAACCAATCCATCACCCTTGCGGCAACTGAGGCAACATAATATAATTTGACGTCTGGTAGAGCTAGCCCTCCCCTCTACTTCGGCCTAATCAATACCTCTCTTGCAAGTCTAGGATTTTTATTAGACCACACAAACTTTTTAATACTTTTGTTGAAGTCACGAAAAAAAGTTCGGGATTCGAATGGGAACAGTTTGAAATAGATAGAGTAGTCTGGACAGAATATTAATTTTCACTATGTTAATCCTCCCTATCCACGAAAAATCTTTACCATTCCATCTGGTAAGATCTCCTTTTAACGTTTGCAGCAGATGGAGGAAATTAAATTCAAAAATCCGATCTCTCTGGATGGGTATCCTAACTCCCAGATAAACAAATGAATCCTTCGCTCATTTGAAAGGGAAATGGCGTTCTAAATCCCTAATGGTTTGAGTATCCATGGAGACATTCATAGCCCTACTTTTAGAATAATTTACTTTAAAGTTGCTGAGTGCACCAAATTCATCTAGAATGTCCATCAGAGCAGGGAGGGACACCCGGGGTTGGGTAATGTAAAGCAGCAAGTCGTCAGCAAAGAAACCCGCTTAATGTCCTCCGCGGCCCTAATAGCCTGCAATAGGTATTCCATAGCTACAATGTAGAGTAGGTGAGGTGAGAGCGGGCATCCTTGCCTAGTTCCATTTTTAATGACAAAGGGCGCCGAGAGCGAACCATTGACCCTAACTTGGGCTGATGGGGCACTATAAAGAGCAAATCTTTTCTGCCTCATCAGGGGGCCAATCCCAACTCCCGACAGGGCAGACTCCAGAAATATCCAGTCCACTCTGTCAAACGCCTTTTCCGCATCCAAGGAGAGATGCATTAGGGGGATCCGCGTTCGCTGCGCATAGTGGATAATTGAGAAAGTTTTTAAGGTATTGTCCCTCGCCTCTCTAGAAGGGACAAAACCCACTTGATCCAGGTGAATTAGGCCAGGTAAACTGACCGATAGCCTAAGTGCTAAAATTTTAGCATATAGCTTCGTATCCGTGTTGAGTAGCGAAATGGGCCGATAACTAGAGCATAAGAGCAGATCTTTCTCTGCCTTGGGGATCAAAGTAATCACTGCCTGTAGAAAAGATGGGGGGAAGGGTTGGGCCTGAGATACAGAATTAAAGGAGTCCAACAAGGGACCTGAGAGATCATCCCGTAAGACCTTATAAAATTTTGCTGTGAACCCATCTGGACCAGGGCTCTTCCCCGCCGGTAGGCTAGCTATGGCCCTATGCAATTCCACTTCTGAGAGCGGGGACTCCAACTCTTGGATCATGTCCTGCTGTAGCTTCTTGGGAGCATATCGTGTCACAAAATCCTGTACCAAGGATGATTCCCCCTGACACCTTGGGATGTTATATAATTTGCTATACAAGTTGCGAAAATTGCTCAGGATACTGGGGGTTAAGTGAGTGACGACTCCTGCACTATTCTTGATAGAGGGGATATATAAGGATGCCCTCTTATCCTTAAGATCCCTAGCCAGAATCCTACTTGGCTTATTGCTCCACTGGTAGTAGGAGCCAGCACAAATTTGCTTATATCGAGCCGACTTTTTATCAAGAAGCGAACGAACCTCGTGCCTGGTGTGTAATAAATCTCGAAGATCGGCTTTGTCTAAAGAGGCCTTATGGGCACTCTCCAGCGAGGCCAGCTTGGCCAAGAGAGTGTGCAATTTAGCTGCTGCCTCTCTCTTAAGCCTAGCTCCATGCTTAATAAGAGTCCCGTGCACCACACATTTCAGAGACTCCCATTTGATCTGACCAGAAGTCGGGTCCTTTTCGTGGTCTTTGATGAAGTTTTTGATTGTTTGAGATAAATCCGTGACACATACCGCATCATTGAGTAGAGATTCATTTAGTCTCCACTGGAACTCTTTTCTGGTCTGATTCGGCAGGGAGAGCTCGCAATGCACTGGGGCATGGTCTGATAACAAGATGTTACCAATGGTAGCTCCCTCAACCTGAGGTAGCAGGGCATGCTGAAGAAATATATAATCTATGCGACTATAGCTCCTATGTGGGTGGGAATAAAAGGAGTAGTCTCGCACAGTGGGATTCAGAAGTCGGCATAGATCGCACAGTTGCAACTGGTGTAGGAGTTTACGAATTTTGTTCAGTTTATTGAACGAGATAAAGGAGTGCCCTGATGCAGTGTCGACTTCTGGATGCAGCGCAAGATTAAAATCTCCACAAAGGATTATCCTACCCTGAGCGAACACTGTAAGTTACTCCAAGGCTGTTGCAAAAAATGAGAGTTGGCCACTATTCGGAGCATAAATATTAGCAATGGTATACACTAGCCCCCCAATTTCACATTTAATAAAAAATATACCGTGCGCTGTTATCCCTTTTGACTTCTAATATTTGAACTGAGAGGATTTTATGAAAAAATATAGCTACCCCCTTAGTCTTGTTGGCAGAATTGCTACTATGAAATCACACCGGAAAGTGTTTATTCCTATACGAATCTAGCTGACCTGAGAGGATATGTGTCTCCTGAAGGCAGAGAACATGGGTTCTTTGCTTGTGCATGGTATAAAGAACCTGGGATCTTTTCTCAGGAATATTAAATCCCTTGACGTTTAGGGAAGAAACCTTAATGGTCACCATTGTATAAATTCAGGGTCAATATGTCCCTGGCGCATGCGCACTAGGTCCCAACCCCGGCCAAGTCCGAAACAGCCCACAACAGTACAATAACACCCAGTTTGCAAACAACAAAGCAAAAACCAACCTATAAGCGGGAATATAGGCAAGTAAATAACACTAGAAAGTGCAGCTCTCTTAGCTGCATTAAACGGGCACATAGTGCTCGCAGTTTCCACCTATTGGGGGAATTCAGAACCACCCAACCCAAGTGTGTGAGGTTCTGATGTGGCTATAGAACAATAAAAGTGAGGCAACAACAGGACCAACCGCCGGGCCTGCAATAAAATAGGTTATCAGCAGATTAAGCAAACTCTATAATTGAGCCAGTGCAATAACATTTATAATCCTAATTTCACTAGATGAGCCCACCATTAACTATGTTATCAAACTGCCAGCAAACAATGCAGAAGAACCCTCTAACAACCCATCTCCAGACGGGAAAGCTGTCCCTTCATGTCACCAACAGTAGTGCCTAAAATCACGACCTAACTTATACACAGACCATTTAGTAAAAGTGGAAATGGAAACCTCCCGACCCCTGAACAGTGGGACCAACAGATATGCACAACAAATCACTGAGTGGCATAAGCAAGCCTGTGTTTAGAGGCAGAGTGTACCCGTTCCAACCTGGAGACCAAGGTCTGGTTTTTCTGAAGGCGTTGATCTCTGGGGGTCCCAAGGGCCCGGGCTCCCCCAACAGAGCCCATGCTAGCAGGCCCCTGAGCACTCAATGTAGATGAAGCCAGAACGTCCCAGTCTGGCAAGGCAACTGGTGGTAGCTTTAGGGCCGCAATAAAGCTCGGTAGATCGAGTCTGTAAATTTTTGAACAAACAGTATGTCAGACAGAGAGGTGGCAGGCTTTTCACCTGCAAGTGGCAGTGGCACAAACATTCCTGGAGCAGGCACAGGTCGCAGCACAGTAAGGGGACGTCGTAGCAGGGGTCACTCGGTGAGGCCAGAACTGCCAGTGTCATCTAGCGGCCGTGTGTTGACCAGCAACCCAAGGGTTCTTGATTGGTTGACTAGGTCATCCACTTCCTCCCAGATGACATCTGACAACCCCAGCCAACAGTTGGTGGGAACGTCAGACACAACCCTTAGTTGACATGGCCCGGGAACAGCTCAGCGTCTCTCACCTGTCCTCAACCCGCCTCTGTCCCGTCCGGTTCTCTCAGCCAGAGAACTAGTATGTGGTCATGGCTCAGTGCCACTATACAGCGAGGATGAACAATTTGAGGAGGAAAGTCAGCAGCTACTTGGCAGCGAAGAAATGGGGCCAATATCCCCTGCTTATTGCAGTAGGCGGCAAAGTATGGATGTGGAGAGTGGCATGGGAGGTCAAGTTGTGAGGGGTCAACCTCTGCATACCAAGACCGTTGAGGAGGACAGCAGTGAAGATCCAACAATAATTGATGATGATGTTGCCGACCGCACTTGGGAGCCGGGTGAAGCAGGGGCCTCATCATAGTCAGGAGAAGAGGGTGTCAGCTTGCGTGTCAGGCAGTTGCGCATCCAGCAAGTTGGTAGGTTGGCCGTGAGTCAGCAGGATAGCAGCAGTGCGAGGTCGGGAGCCAAACGGCCACGGGGAAGAAAACTCACTTCGCAGGTCCAAGAAAGTAGCGGCACAGGGGCTCAGCGAGGCAGCGGCGGTAGTAGTGCGGAGCGTTGGCGGTAAAATCAGCTACTCGGTGGTGTGGCAGTTCTTTGCTAAGACACCGGAGGAGCCGAATATGGGTATATGTAGAATCTGTGGGCAGAAAGTGAAGCGTGGCCAGGGAGCTAACGTTGGCACCACGGCCCTGCGTCAACACATGCAGCGTCACCATCCGGTGGCCTGGGAGAAACGTGGCTCAGATGTGGTGGTCCATCCTGACACCGCAGCAGCAACAGCAGCAGCAGCGCCCAGTGGCACACATGCCATTGCAGCCAGTCAAGGTTCCACCACCCCTGCAGAAGGAAGCTGTTTCTCTTTGACATCATCTCCCGGTCCAGATGCTCCTGCTCCTCGCTACTCATGGCGCCAGCAGTCGTTCAACGAGGCGATTGCAAAAAGACAACAGTATGCGTCCAACAATCCTAAGGTGCAAAAGCTGACTGTTCTCCTGTCCAAGTTGGTACTGCAGTCCCTCCCTTTCCAAATGGTGGACTCTGCACCGTTCAGAGAATTAATGGCCTGTGCCGAGCCGAGGTGGAGAGTTCCAAGCCGTAATTTCTTTTCCAAAAAGGCAGTACCAGCACTTCATAAATATGTAGAACAGAAGGTTGGCCAGTCCTGAGCTTATCGGTTTGTTCCAAGGTGCACGGCAGCATGGACGTCTGGAGCTGTAACTACGGTCAGGGCCAGTGCATGTCCTTTACTGCCCACTGGGTGAATATGCTTCCTGCCCAGCCACACCAACAACTTGGACAGTAGATGGCGCTTTCTCCTCCACGATGTCAAAGTGCTGCTCCTGCGCCAATGTCCGCCGCATCCTCCTCCTCCATCACCACCACCAACACCACCATCTCAGCCTCCACAAGTGCTGCTCCATCATACCACATGTGTAGGGCACAGCGGTGTCACGCAGTTCTACACTTTGCTTGCCTCGGCGAGGCACAGGGGAGGAACTGCTCCGCGTCATGCAGCAAGAAATCGATATTTGGCTTTCTCCGCGCCAACTGCAAATCGGAACCCTGGTGATGGACAATGGGAGTAACATGGTGTCCACGCTGCACCGAGGAGGGATGACCCATGCGCCCTGCATGGCGCCTGTGTTCAATTTGGTTGTGAAAAGGTTCCTGACGTCTTCCACTGATCTTCAGAAGATTCTGAAAATGGCCAGGAAACTGTGCATGCATTTCATCTATTCCTACAAAGCCAGACACACCCTCCTCGAGTTGCAGCGGCAGAGCGGCCTCCCCCAACACACGCTGATATGCGATGTTTCCACCCATTGGAATTCCAGCCTACACATGTTGGACTGTATGAACAAAGAAAGGTCATTAACGATTTTTTGATGATCCAGGCAGACAGGAGTACTCCCCTGTGTAACTTTGATGTCAGCCAGTGGCAGCTCATGCGTGACACCTGCCATTTGCTGAGGCCATTTGAGGAGGCCATGTTATTTGTCAGTCGCCAGGACTACGGGACAGGGCCATCTTTTCCATTGGGCACACTAGGCAGTTGCCCGGGGGCCCCACAAGTATAGGCCCCCAGGTGGGGTATGCTTGTACAAGAAATATACCCAGGACCACATGGTTGACTTTGCTTATTTTATCGTTTGTGTGTCTTTAAGTATGTGCAAACACAAACCATGGTGATGAAGGGAGCCAAAGGCTCCCTGCCCTGCCAATCAGTCGTGTAGGCTGCAGGCTGCCTATGTCCATGTAACAGTTCGGTGGATCCGCTAGACCACCGCAAGCGATGGTAGCTAAGCCACGCCAGGGAACGGAGTCTAAGTAGCCCCCGGTATTCACCAGAGCCCGTCGTAAAGCGGGATGGACTTGCTGCGGCGTGCGGCTACCAGGTCGTTACCCCTCACGTGACTTGCTTGCGGTGGCGGCCGGGGTACTGCGAGGTACAGAATCGGAATCCAGAGGCGTAGTCGGACAGGCAGGAGGTCAGGGCAGGCGGCAGAGGTTCGTAATCAGGTTCAGGCAAGCGGTCAGGGCAGGCGGCAAACAGGCAAGGTAAAGGGAGACTAGCGGAACGACTGGTACACGGGTTTTCAATACGGACAATAGAGACACTCTTAGCTCACTAAACGCACTCCAACCAATCTTAGCAGCGACTGCTAGGGCGTAACCCTTAAATGAACCAACGTCCGGCAATCAACCAATTAATGGGACACTGGCCCTTTAAATCTGAGCCAAGTGTCGCGCGCGCGCTAGGGGATGGGCGCAAGCACGGCAGCTAGGACGGCGGGGAGCGGCGTTCACAGGAGCGGGGCCAGGTACAGAAGCAGGCGCCGGGACCGCGGGCACAGGGGTGGTCGTGGGCAACCGCGATGCCCGCGACGGGTCCCCTGCGGAGAGGGGACCGGCCGCAGCGGCAACGGCGCTCGCGACCCCCGTGACAGTACCCCCCCACCCCTTAGGTCTCCCCCTCTTTTTTTTGAACCTGGCGGGGAGATCAGGGGACAAGTTGACTTCAGGTTCCCATGAACGCTCCTCTGGCCCGAATCCCTTCCAGTCAATAAGAAAGAACCGCTTCCCCCTGACTGTCTTCTGTGCCAGCCCCTCCTTGCCCCCAAAGATGCCATCAGAGTTGGCCACGGGAGAAGGCGACACAGACCCCCGGGCGAAGCGATTTCAGCACCAAACCGGTTTGGGGGAAGAGAGATGGAAGGCATTCGGGACTCGCAAGGTGGACGGCAAGGGAGCTTGTAGGAGACGGGTTAAAGTTGCCGAAGTCCCACAAAAAGGACCCAGAAACTTAGGACCAACTTGTAACTGGGCACCTTGAAGCGGATGTACTTGGCCGATAACCACAACCCAAATCACCTGGCATAAATACGGGAGGAGGTCTCCAATACCTATCGGCCTGAACTTTGGCACGGGAGGAGGCACGAAGAAGGGCTTGACGAGTAACTTGCCAGAGAGACTTGATGTCCCGTACTTGGGCATCCACGGCAGGAACATGGCACGAGGTGGCTAGGGGGAGAGGCGGGCAGGGATGTAACTCAAACAGAATAAAAAAGGGAGCGGGCCTCGCGGACTCAGAGTCAAGGGAATTATAGGAGAATTCCGCCCAGGAGAGGAGATCAGACCAGTTGTCCTGACGGGCAGACACGAAATGTCGCAGATACGAGCCTAACAACCTGGTTGACCCTCTCCACCTGCCCGTTGGCCCCTGACGGTGGTAATGCAGACGAGAAGTCCAGCTGCAACCCGTAACTGCGCACAGAGAGCCCGCCGGAATCTAGATATGAACTGGACTCCCCTATCAGAGGTGATGTGCAATGGGAGCCCGTGTAAGCGGAAGATGTGGAGGAAGAAAAGCTGGGCTAGCTGGGGTGCCGAGGGTAACCCGGGCAGGGCCACAAAATGAGCCATTTTGGAAACCTGTCAACCACCACCCAAATGACCGTGTTTCCGGATGAGCCCGGCAGATCAGTGACAAAAATCCATAGCAAAAATGGGTCCAAGGCACGGAAAGGCTGAACCCAGGCCCGGGGGTCTGAGGCGAAGGGACCTTGTTACCGGCACAGGAGGAGCAAGCTGAGAACAAAGTCCCTAACGTCTCGTGTGAGAGTGGGCACCAGTAGTATCTTGAGATGAGCTGTATGGACTTGTGGATCCCAGGATGACCCGCAGTTTGAGAAGAATGTCCCATTTAAGGATTCGAGACCGCATGGCAGGACGGACGTAGGTCTTCCCCGGAGGGTAACCTGTTGAAGGTCCACAGGAGCTGCCAAAAGAAGCCGTTCCGGAGGAAATAATATGCGGGTAGGGGTGGCTCCAAAAGCCCACCGTATCGGAGGATCTGGAGAGAGCGTCTGCCCCTGCGTTTTTTTCGGCCCGGTCGGAAGTGTAAAGGAAATTAAAACGGGCGAAGAAAAGCGACCACCTGGCTTTTTCGCAGATTCAGAAATTGGGCAGATTGCAGATAGAGAAGGTTCTTGTGATCAGTGTAGATTTTCGATGGGGTTGGAGTGCCCCTTCCAGCAAATTGACGCCATTCTTCTTGAGCCAATTTTATAGCAAGAAGTTTCCCGGTCACCAATAGTGTAGTTGCGCTCGGCTGGGGTGAAGGTCTTGGGGAAGAATCCACAAGTTTTGGGAGCTTTCCCCGAGGAGGGTTCTGAAGAAGAACGGCGCCGGGGACCAACTGAGGAGGCGTCGACTTCTAAGACAAACGGGCGCTGAGGGTCTGGACGAGGGGAGAACAGGAGCGGAAGCAAATGCCCGGCTTTCAGATGTTTGAACGCCTCTTGAGCCTCGTGAGGCCCAAGATTTGGGGTCGGCACCCTTCTTGGGTGAGGCTACCAAGGGGGCCACCAGAGATGAGAATGAGGAATAAATTGTCTATAATAGTTGGCAAAGCCTACAAAGCGCTGAATGGCCCGAAGGCCCACTGGACGAGGCCAAAGCCGGACTGTGAGAGCTTGGCGGGGTCCATCTGAAGCCCTTGATCTGACCACGATGTACCCTAAAAGGGCAAGGTGCGTTTGAACAGACCTTTTCCAGCTTGGCAAAGGGCAAAGGGTTCGGTGGATCCGCTGGACCACCGCAAGCGATGGTAGCTAAGCCACGCCAGGGAACGGAGTCTAAGTAGCCCCCGGTATTCACCAGAGCCCGCCGCAAAGTGGGATGGACTTGCTGTGGCGTGAGGCTACCAGGTCGTTACCCCTGACGTGACTTGCTTGCGGTGGCGGCCGGGGTACTGCGAGGTACAGAATCGGGGAAACCAGAAGCGTAGTCGGACAGGAGGAGGTCAGGCAGGCGGCAGAGGTTCGTAGTCAGGTTCAGGCAAGCGGTCCCGGGCAGGGGGCAAACAGGCTAGGTCAGGAGACGTAGCGGAACGGACTGGTACACGGGTAATCAATACGGACAATAGAGACACTCTAAGCTCACCAAACGCACACCAACAATCTGGCAGCGACTGCTAGGGGCGTAACCCTTAAATAGAACCAACGTCCGGCAATCAACCAATTAATGGAACACTGGCCCTTTAAATCTGAGCCAAGTGTCGCGCGTGCGCTGGGGGACGGGCGCGGCACGGCACTAGGAAAGGGGGGAGCGGCATTCACAGGAGCGGGCCAGGGACAGACGCAGGCGCCGGGACCGCGGGCACAGGGGTGGTCGTGGGCGACTGCGATGCCCGTGCCGGGTCCCCTGCGGAGAGGGGACCGGCCGCAGCGGCGCCCGCAACCCCCGTGACAGTCCAGACATAAGTGGCGTGATAATATGGGTGTGCTTGGGGGTGCTCGAGGGATGACCTAGTGTGATGCCATATATTTGGACAGGGCCCACTGCAGTGCTCTGCCCAGGGTTCCATGATGCTGTTAAGACAACTCTGCTACGGGATGAATAACGTCATTCCACTGCTTCATGCCCTGGAACAGATGCTGAAAAATCTGTCTGGGCAGGGGAAATGGAGACGTGGCGACTACATCTCGTGGCCACATGAGTCTGCTGGGGACTGAAATGGAGGAGGAGGCGGGGAGGAGGAGGACATTAGAGCATAAGCATTGTCTGGTGAAATGAGTGGATTTTCTACCCAGGTGACAGGAGCAGTGCAGCAGGAGCAGCTGGAGGAGGAAGATGGTGATGAGGAAGATGAGGCAAATGACCCACAAGCACCGTGGCAGTATACAGTGGAGATGGAGGCAGGGAGCCCCTCACAGTCACTTGTGCAGATGGCCCACAGCATGCTGATTTGCCTGGCTAGTGACAGCCGAGGGATGACTTCTGGCTCTCCACCCTATTGGACCCTCGCTACCGGCCCAAAATGAGAGCCTTTTTCCCAGCAGCTGCGAGGGAGGACAAACTCAAATACTATAGAGAAATCCTCCGAAGTCAGTTGGCCGCTGCCTATGTGCAGCATGGTCCATCCTCTTGACAGGTCTGACCGGGGGGTTCTCAGTGCTCACGTACTACTGCCGTGGCTGCTGTGGGAAGGTGGGAGGGGGGGGTAGGAGCAGTACCAGCTCCATCAGCAGCAACCCAAGTCTGGAGTCGCTGATGAGCAGCTTCCTTTACCTGCCTAGTGAGGAGGGCACTCGCCAGCAGCAGCAGGACCTGGAGCAGACCCTGAACCAACAGGTGGTGGCCTACTTGGGCGGCATTCTGCCACCCCACTTAGAAGATCCGCTGGACTACTGGGCAGCCCAACTGGATGTGTGGCCGCAACTTGCCGAGTTTGCAGTGGAGAAGCTGTCCTGCCCGGCCAGTAGTGTGGCATCAGAGCGGGTGTTCAGTGCGGCGGGGGCCATCATTACTCCAAGGAGTACCCGCTTGTTCACCGGAAATGTGGAGAGACTGACCTTCGTCAAGATGAATCAGGCATGGATCAGGATTTCCACACACCAATGCCTTAGGCGTCAGATTACATCAGCCATGAAGCCTCACCAAAACATTGAGAAATGAGTCTGGATTCAAACTACCTGCCTCAGCCACTATTCTGATGCCGCCACCCACCTGATGCCACACATCTGCTGCCAGTTTCTCCATCTGCCTACCACCATCTTTACCAGGGACTGGTATTGCCACCCACCTCATGCTCTTGCTGCTGCTGTGACCTCCACACTGTGTCATTGTGCCACTCTCTGACCTCATGCTGCTGTTGATGCCGTCACCTCCACACTGTGTCATTGTGCCACTCTCTGACCTCATGCTGCTGCTGTGGCTGCTGCCGTGCCCTCCACACACTGTCATTGTGCCACTGTTCCCCAAGCACCGTGGCAGTATACAGTGGAGATGGAGGCAGGGAATCCCTCAGAATCACTTGCGCACATGGCCCGCAGCATGCTGATTTGCCTGGCTAGTGACAGCCGAATAGTCACTATCCGGCAGAGGGATGACTTCTGGCTCTCCACCCTCTTGGACCTTAGCTACCGGTCCAAAATGGGAGCATTTTTTCCTTCTGCTGAGAGGGAGGACAATATCAAGTACTATCGAGAAATCCTCCGTAGTCAGTTTGCTAACGTTCCAAAACCATTTTTGGCGAAGACAATTCTACCTTCATCAGCTTCTTCATTACATAGTTTCATAGTTACATAGTTAGTACGGTTGAAAAAAGACACGTGTTCAACAAGTTCAACCAAGGGTGGGGAAAATGTGGGTGAAAGGAGAGAGACAAGGACATTAAGCACAGCCTCACCACTGGTTAATGCCCTGAAACCCACAAGGCAAGAACCAATCTGCTCCAGTATAGACCCTATCTTTGTCCTCAGAGCCTCCAGCAGCCAGGATCCAGAATTTTACATAGCTACGTATGCATTAATATTCTTTAGTTCCAGGTAGGTATCTAAGCCTTTCTTGAAAATCCCTACAGTTCCTGCTGTGACCAGCTCCTCAGGAAGGCTATTCCACAGATTCACAGTTCTTACAGTGAAGAACTCTCTTCTCCTCTGGAGATTGAATCCTTTTTTCTCTAGTCGAAGGAAATGTCCACTTGTCTTTTGAGGGGGCTTCACTTGAAATAATTTTTCCCCTTATTTTTGTAGGGACCATTTATATATTTATATAAATTAATCATGTCCCCCCGAAGCCGTCTTTCTCAAGACTAAATAAGTTCAATTCTACTAACCTCTCCTCATAACTTAGATGCTCCATTCCCCTTATAGGTTTGGTTGCTCGTCTTTGTACTCTCTCTAGCTCCATTACATCTCTTCTATAAACTGGGGCCCAGAACTGAACAGCATATTCTATATGAGGTCGCACCAATGCTTTGTACAGCGGCAGAATTACATCCTTGTCCCGCGAGTCCAGGCCTCTTTTAATACACGCCAATATCTTAGTTGCCCTAGAGGCAGCTGATTGACATTGCATGCTATTCTGTAGTCTATGATACAAGAACGCCCAGATCTTTCTCAACAAGCGATTCTCCCAGTTTTTCTCCCCTAGGACATATGATGCCTGTAGATTATTTCTACCCAGATGCAGAACCTTACATTTATCCACATTGAACCCCATTTGAAAAGTGGATGCCCAAGCATCAGTGGCCCAGGTCTGTTGCAATTTTGAGTATCTTCCATAAAATTGCACCCCCCTGCATAGCTTGGTGTCTCTGCAAAAAGGAAACCGTGTATTGATCCCTTCCCTTATCTTTTAATAAAAAATTTAAAAAAGGGGACCCAATTTACTGACCCTGCAGCGGCTCAAAACCCGGGGCCCATCGGGTTTGGAGTCTTTACCACCACCTTGAGTACGCCAGCGCCATTTTTATCCAAATTACACACTTACTCTCCCCAAATTGGATTCAATTTACCTAACAACGCTTAGAGGACATGTAAAACGCCTTTGCAAAGTTTTAAAAACATATCCAAGCTGCCCCCGCTATCCAGACTTCTATACCTCTTCATAAAAACGTCAGGTTGGTCTGAAGTTCTGTCCTTAGTAAACCAGCTGGCAACATAAATTGATTTGTAAAACCCTGTATTGCCCCCTTATGCCCCCTCAAACTTTTTTCCCCAACAGATGTTAAATTTTGGTCTATAATTCCTGGGAAGATTGGGAGATTTTTGAAGAAGGGAACCTTTTCCCTTGCCCCAGTTCTTGGTATTTTAAACAGTCACCGGGAATCTCTAAATTAAATGTAACGGGACAGAGATGTCGAGCTGAGCCTTTAAGAACCTTGGGTTATGAAATCAGGGCCCGGAGCCTTGTTACATTCAGTTTTTTAAAACTTGACTGTTTTTTTCTACACTAAACAATTATTAAGCGTGATGTATTAACAGTACTGGCACCACTTAATTGCATTTGGGCCCCCCCCCCATAACTCTTTTTCACCCCCAGGGAAACAAACATCAGCAATTTGGTTCCAGTACCACCCTCTCGCTGTGCACTCAACTATACCTTCCTCCCCCAACATCACTCCTACCCGTACAAAACACCAGGACTGTTGTCCACTGCTTGCATCATGTCCTCTCTCTTCCCCAACTAAACCTCACTAAAACTGACTCTAGTCACCCCCACCATTACAAAACCGACCCCCCCTGCTTTTTCTCTCTCATTGTGGTACACCTAACCCTAGGCAGGGCCCGCTGTCGGGGGGTTTACAGACTTGATTACCTTCCCCCAAATAAAATCCCTTCCCCGCTCTTGTACCTGCACTCAAGAACATTCCAGAATCCGTCCATTTCTCACTGGGGAAAAACAACTCAAACTTTTGTTGCTTTATTCATTCTGTTTTGACTCTGAAACCCCTATTTTTGGGTTTTCCCTCTCTGTAAACTGCCCCTCCCAATCTGCCCTGAATGCAACCCCAGGCTTTCTTTCTTTCCACCGCATATTTTTCCCTCTCCCCTGTGTCGTCTCTGCATGGCTCCCTATTCAGTAAAAATAAACTAAACTCACACTTCCCAAACAAAGGCTCCCCACAGGCTGCACCCCCATACATCTCCTCCCTTTTCTCTTTCTACCACCCTACCGCTCTCTCCGCTCTGTATGATCTAAGACTCACACCTCATCTGAACCTTTCCCATGCCCCTCTCCGATTTGCCTTTTTCCCAGTTTTCGGAACATGTTTCCCCCTGTGATCGGCCACTAAACCCTCAAGTTTTAAGTGCGTCTAAAAACCCTCTTCTTGAAAACCTTCAAGATCCCAATTGTCAACCCCCCAAAATTTTGACAGTTTTTTCTTTCCTGCACTTTGGTCCACAGGCCTTATCTTATATAGTTTAATGGTTGGGATGGCAGGTTCATACATTTTTTGTTTAAAATACCCCAAATTTTTGTAAAAATGGCCGGGGCCTTTTTAAAACCAAGCATTGTCGCCTTTGTTTCACCCCTACACCTAAAAGATTGAAAACTCTTGCAGCAGGGCCTCACACCTTGTGTCCATTTGCAAAAATTTTTTTTTATAATTAATGTCTTTTTTGTCTGTGCTTATTCCCTTTTAATTTGAAAATGCGCGAATATGTTGGCGCTATATAAAAAAGTTTATTATTATTTTTATTATAATTTATTTTAAAAACCAAAAAACCTTTTAGTCCCTCCTTCCTTTCCCCGTGACCAGTTTTCCCCATCAATTTTTTAAGGTCCCCGCTCTTTTTTGCTTTTCATTTAATGAAAGTTTCGGGGTAGTCTTTTCCCTTGGCCACCTCCCATTTGAATTTTTGGCTATAACCCACTTTTTTATGATTTTATTAACTTTCTCTTTAATTTTTTTTCAAAGGCTAGCCCCAAAAAAACTACTGATTGTAGCATTATTATCACAAAGTTAAACGCACGTTTTGTTACGAAATTTAGATCAGCGAAAATTTTAGGTTAAAATCTGTGCATATCTTTAAGGGGCCCATTTTCGGCGTTTCCTGTCTTTTGGGGGCCAGCAAATCTTTTACAGAATAGAGCGGGGAAAATTGTTCGACTCATGACGGGAAATTGATGGTTGCATTGGCTGAAAAAACACATGACCTCTTTTTCAAAACACCCTTTGTTTTATGATATGCTTCAGCTCTCAAGCAGTAGACGTGCGCCTGCCCGGGCCCAAGCAGCTCAGCAAATTATTCATTTTTTCACGAAAAAGCTCTACTGTTACTGTGATCCTTACAACTTATTAGATCAAATTTGAAGATTTTTTTGTAGTTAGTAAGGGAATTTTTAAGAGCCAAACCCCTGTAAATCACGGGGAAGCGGGGGGGGGGGGCCCCCCCGGCAACACGACAACCTTAAAGAATCCGGAAAAGTTCCCCAAAATTATGTAACATTTCACTTCAATAGCTTTTTTATTAACATTTTTATATTTAAATATTTCCTGGATATTTGGGACCTAACTTATATTAGGGTACACATCTTTTTTATAACTGCAGGTCTCTTTGTTGTGCAAAAATCCACTTTAAAAATCAGTAACTTTCAATAGTTTCTTTTTTTAATTTTGCCATTCCCGCTTTTTTGATATACCAAACCTGCATTAAATTTAAATCCACCCAAATTTTAGTCAGCACAGGTTTTTAAGGGCCAAAAATACCTTTATTTTCCGAATAAATTTCAGTCGTTTTTTCACTTTGGCCACTACAGCTTTGTTATTGAGACCTTGATTAAATTGAAAACAGCAAATTTTTTAGTCACCACCGGTGAATTGAAAAGGTCCAAAAATTTTTATTATCCCAATAAAATTAATACTGTTTTTTTCCT